>NQIM01000058.1:0-131634 GCA_003426235.1 Xylaria polymorpha
TTATAAATTCTTTTATTTTAAATTATAAAGTTTTTTAGTTTTATTAAAATAATCTTTATATTAATTAATAAAGTTATTATTATTATAATAATTGCTTAATTTAACTTTAATAGTAATATTAAATATATAAAACTTTTAATTATTAAAATTAAACAATTTTAATTAATTAATAATTAATTAAGTTATATTTTTACGTTTGTGCGCGCCATATTAAATAGGTATGGGTAGAGAATCTACTTAATAGGGCCATCATTTCCACCCCTTAAATCTAACAGCCCGTAAGGGCAGTGCCCGTGGGACCCCTGCCTAGCTTATAATAGCAACAGGCTGTTAGGCTAATTACCAACGGCCAGGCATCCTCTGGATGGTGGTTCCACGTTTATCTAAGTAGTAGAATGGGTCTTAGGAGTCAATTGGTTAATGTTTTCAACTGTATGTTGTAGATAGAATAGAATAGATAGTTAACTACCTATCCTCAAGGCTTAGCCAAGTATTCTCATGCGCCAATGGAGGCACGAACTCAAAATAAAGCATTAAGCAAGGCGATGTCAAGGACCGTGACGCTAAAGCAAAATCATCGATGGTTGTAGCGAGGATCTAACCTAATCTAGCCCTCGTGCCAACAATCACAAGAAAGGTGTTACCCCTGCCAACACATCCGGCAAAGACGCCATCGCAATGAAGACCTCCTCGCAAGAAGCAACGCAACCCCCTTCCCCAACAAAGCTCTCAAACTTAGACTAAAACGCAGATAGACGGAGTTAATAACACCGTGAAAGAACAAGAACCGGAAAAAGCGCGGTTGCAGAAAACCGCCGAAAAACGCGAATGGGATTACTAACGACGAGGTAGGATACCTACTACCTTTCCTCAATCGAATCCCCAAACCTACCGCATTCGGCACACCGAACCAATCAAAGCCAGCCGCCACTTTGTGCCAATTGGGTAAGTTTGGTTCCCTTTAAAAACAATTGAGGTATAAGACTAAACTCTCCTGTAGGTTTATCACGGTATCATTCATTATACTTGTACCTACCGATATAGTACCTTATGATGAGGAAGGCCTGATCGCGAACTACAATAGAGAAATCGGTTCTCACAAAGTTGGAAAAAACAGTTCATCTCCAACTTCTGAATTTTCCGCCATGTTATTTTTCCGTACGGCGGCCTGTCGAAGTCTCCAGCGCAAGGTATAAATAATCCACCGACACTTAATCGAAAATTGTCCTTCTCCAGCATCCGAAAAAGAGATAAAGGTAGCACGTCCCTTTTCAACACCCCTGCCAACTAAAGGCACCTAAATACAAACGCCAGCTATTCAGCTGTCTACTTGACATCTGGCGAGAAGATATCCCAAATCCCCCCTTTTTATTCCGCATTGTTGTATTTCTGGTTATGGGTAGAGATGGCTCTGCATAACAAATTAGTATAATTGTGCAACTCGAAAGCCTCGATATGGTAAAAGAAAGGGCTTTTTGACATACCTTCCACTAGGATCAGTCTGTTTGGACCATGTCGGTTGCCACCGCATTACGGTCGACGCGCAGTGAGGGGGGAAGTGCTCGTCGAACATCGTGCGGTACCAGTATCTACAGAGAAAAGTTAGTCAATCGATACAATGGAATAGATCAGGGCCACGTACGCCTCCTTTGTATCGGGGATGTCGGAGCCCCACTCAGGCTTGGGGTTCTTCATCATCTCGTCGGTGACGTGGAGCTCGGCGTTGTCCTTCAGCGCGTCGATCCAACCGTAGCCGACGCCGTCGGAGAACTGCTCCTTCTGCCGCCAGAGGATCTCGTCGGGCAGATACGGCTGGGCGTCGGGCTGGTCCGAGGTGTCGAATGCTTTTCGCAGGATCCATTTCTCGATGCGCTCCTTCGTGATCATCTTCTCTTGTGGGTCGATGTTCATGCAGACCTCCAGGAACTGTGACACCAAAAATTAGTATCGTTATAATCGCCATAACGTGCGCGGAATGCGTAGAAATTTATCATACCTGCTTGTCTAGGAAAGGCACGCGAGCCTCGAGACCCCAGGCCGATGTAGACTTGTTGGCTCGCAGGCAGTCCGCTAGGTGTAGGTTCTTCACCCTGCGAACGGTCTCCTCGTGGAACGCCTTCTTGTCGGGGGCAGCGTGGAAGTAGAGGTATCCTCCGAAGATCTCGTCACTTCCCTCACCACTAAGCACCATCTTGACTCCCATAGCCTTGATTTTCCGCGACAGCAGGTACATGGGCGTGGAAGCTCGGATGGTGGTGACATCGTAGGTCTCGAGGTGGTATATGACATCGGACAAGGCGTTGAGACCGTCGTCGATGGTGAAGGTCATGACGTGATGTTTTGTGCCCAGGAACTTGGCAACCTTGAGAGCGGCCTCGTTATCCGGTGATCCAGGCAGACCAATGGAGAAAGAGTTGAGTTGCGGTAGGTATGTAACTGTCGACAGTTGGTTCTCGTCATCAATACCAACCATGCCCTCGCCCGTGTCAGCATTCTCTGCGACGTTGGCATCTTGACTGCTGGCGGCCAATGCAATTTGCTTTAGTCTCAGGGTCTCCCGCTGGGCGATGGACGCAACTAGACTTGAGTCCAATCCTCCGGACAGCAAGACTCCGTAAGGGACCTCAGCCATCAGCCGTTTTCTGACCGACTTCTCGAGGGTCTCGCGAACAAGTTTTAGGTCTAGCGGTGTCTCTGGGACCCTCGAGCCGTCCCACCATGTTGGCTGGTAATAGCGGGTAGTTTCTTTTGTTAGGGTGTCGTAGAGATGGCCAGGGGGGAACGAGCGAATGTTGTCACAGACGCTATGTAGGCACTTGAGCTCGGAAGCAAAGTACGCTGTGTCGGGCTCTTTCGAGTTCCATCCCTGGTAAAAGGTGGTAATGCCGATGGGATCACGGGCGGCAATTGTCCGGTCGAGCTTCTTGTCGTACAGCACGAAGGAGAACATGCCGTCGAGGTATTTGGGTGCGTCGAGGCCGTATTCTAGATACTAGTAGGTGTGTAAGCAATTTCCGCTCTGCCTAAACTCGACTATAACCGGTGTATCTTGATTGTCCTTACTAAGGGAATGATGACTTCGCAATCGGATGTGGTCTTGAAGTGGTAGGGCTTCTTCAGGCTCTTCCGGATCAGCCTGTGGTTGTAGATTTCGCCATTGACGGCGAGGACGATGCTCTCATCCTCATTGGTGAGTGGCTGGGCACCGGACTCTGTACGACATATCAATACACCAACATAGAACCTAATCTTATTGCTTGCCATACGTACCAACACCAACGATACTCAATCTCTCATGGCAGAGAACTATACCCAAGTCAACAACAGGAAGCCCCGTATTTGCTGCCAATGCGACTCACTTGTGTTCTTGGAAATAACGCTGCCACCTAATAGACTGCATGTCAATAACAATAATCGTGGGCATCACTCGGCGGCGTCGTTGGCGACTCACTCCAATCGGGGCCTCTGTGGCGAACCCTGGGGAAAACGAGTCAATTGAAGGCCTGCAAATAGAGACAAGCCGATACTCACTGTCTTGCTAGTTTCAGAGCCGTCGGTTTGAACTTTTGGACGTCGGGGTGACTGCGCGCGTGTCTATGTTAGCCCACGTGTTGTGTCGCATGCCACGCGAATCGGCATGCGATGATATGGGGCGGGGAATATTTCAGCTCAAAAACAGGGCTCGCGAATGCCCCTCCTCGACATGTTTTCCCCCGGAGTGCACACACCCCTGGGGAGTCCAATTGCGCGAGGAGAGAAGGGAATAGTGACTAACCAGTGACAAGCAAATATGCCACACATCTTGCCGTCTCTTGTGAATGGATTTTGTGAAATTGCCAAAAAGGTATATGCAATTGGGCCGGGATCCAACAATTCGGATGCGGGTATGATGTAGTCTGTCTAGGTGGCCTCGGAACTCAAGACTTGGGATTTATTTGCCAGAAGCGCGATGGGCAGTTCAGAATAAAATAACGATCGATGGTGATTGGATCGAGGAAAAGAGAGAGAGACGAGATCGTGTAAAAAGACTACTTTACTACTGGAACTATTATTACTCACTGCGGTGACTGGACTCTTGCTTCGCGATAACAGATGGGTGCCGATCTCGGCGAAACCGTGACTTGACTTGGCCGACGCCCGCTAGATAGTCGAAGGTAGACACCCGAGTAGCTAAAAATCTCCTGGTAGATAAGGGAGCTTCGCTAATTAATAGGTAACTGGCCATTTCTACTTTCTACTGTACTCAAGCGTGGTTGCAATGATAAAACTTTCTACTACGCCACTACCTACTCTGCCACTACTCGGTACAGCCAAGCCTCAAGTCAAAGTGCCTTGCTTGGCTCTCGTAGCTCCGGAACGTACTTGGATCCATTAGGTGAACCACTTTTTACACCATTCTGCTTTACCCGTACCTACAGTAATCAGTAATGTAGGACGAACAACGAAGCTAGAATGATGATAACTAGATGCAATCCAATTCTAACCAGTTAACTAGGAAACACCATATCACGGACCACGTGTGCGTTATGGTAGCCATACAAACTAGAGTGAAGTGAAAAATCCCGGCATGCATATAACAACTGGTAGAACAAACAGTATTGTATTGGTGCTGGCTTGCGAGATCTTTGTTTATTTTGTGTATCACTCAATTTATGCTCGCGAAATCATGTCACTCGTCATCTGCATTCTTTATCCCGTCGTAGTCTACCACATTTTTGGAGCGGCATCCATATCAGGCGCTCGACTCAAACTCGCAAAGTAACGCCGCATCGTGGTATCCTTTAAAACCTGAACTCCTTATGCCCAAAGCCGCGTGAGTGCATTGCCCTCAACCACCCAAAGACATCGCCACGCCAACGTCAAGAGATCGCTTTCTTAGTTGGCGGGGTTCGATCGAACCTCGCGTCGCACGCGCTTCTCGTATTCAATACGGTCCTTCTTGAACAAATTATATGCTTCAGCCTGTGCCGGTGACTCGGGGTTCGGGTTGTCGAGCAAGTCCTGGACACCCAGGGCGATCTGTTTGATGGTGATGGCGGGTCTCCAGCCCTCATCTTCGTTCAGGATAGAGAGGCAGACGGTCCCCGAGGGGTAGACGTTGGGGTGGAACAGCGGAGGTGTGAACTTGCCTGTGACGAGGCATTTATGTTAGTTGCATGGCTATTTGTGGCAACGTTCAGGGAAGAGGTGGAGAACTCACATTTCGGTGGCTTCGTCGGGTATTCTGCGGAGAGGTCGGTTTGGTCAGCGACGAGATAAATAGTAAGAGCTACCTCGGGATTCTCTCGCACATACCGTCCGGGAAACTCATTGTCATCTTGAAAAGACCACCCTCCCAGATCGTCTTCTCCTTACCAGGGATGCCACACTCCCACGTCTTGAGATCGAGGACGCCCTGGGCATTCTTGACAGGTCGTGCCCAAAAGCCAAAGGGATGATCCTTTCGCCAGTGTTTTCTGTGGTTATTACGCTAGTTAGTCTCGGGACGGGTTGTTCGGCCATCTATGGCACAGATGTCTGTCCAGGGAGAGCGACGATGTGTACGAACCTCTCCTCACCTAGACGCAAGGTGCAAAGCGACATTTTGGTAGGTTGGCAGTTGACCGCGATAGGGTTTGTGAGGTCTAGGTTGGCGTCGGCAGCTTTGCCTAGGGACGGCGCGTGTGCAAAAGTCAAAAAGAACTGAACTAAAACCTGTAAGGCTGCGGCTGGAAACGAGCAATACGTCTGCGCAAGTGATACCGCAGATTGGGGAATGGGGATCGGATGGGTTCCAGACGAGGGCGACAATGTTGAGTGCTATCGGTAGTTCGTTCCGAAAGTCAGTGGTCGAGTGGCAGTACGTGAAGAGCGTTGAGGGGGGGGTGTGAGGTGATGTACCTATATGTGAGTAGGTAGGTAGAGAAGGGTAGAAGTTTGCAGTTTTATTGGTTGTTTGGCCGTTGTTGGGTTTTGCTGGTACAAGGTTGTAGGTCAGGCAATCAATCACTTGTACCTAGCAGATGAGGCAACAACCTCAGGCGTCCTTGAATACCTAGTATGTACCCTCGTGGCTTCCACTAGGTAATAGCTTCATCGATGACTGTACTTACCTATATAGGCCCTGTCACCGCAAGACCACCTGAATTGTACTCGAATACGGTACCTAAGTTAAGTACCTACCCGCATACATAATAGCTGAGCAAGGTAGGCGGTGTACCTATGAATCTACTGTGTACATACCGGTACCTAAGGTGTAAAGGTACTTAGGTACATATTTAGAGGGGTTACTTGATTACATACATACTACTTACTGTATGTAGTGTATGTATGCCGGACCCATAGCGGGGTCGGGTTTATCTGTTGCCATGTGGTCTGCTACCTAATTGATGTCAATACCTTAACCTAGGTAAGTAAGAATATGACAGCCCTTAACCAGCCGTTTTGTGGTGTAACGGCTCGGTACTGAGAGATTAGACAAACTAAGGGTAGCCCCCCCTTAGCTAACTTGAGGGTATCCGTATATTTTTTAAGTAGATATGACCTATAAAGAACTTAGCTTAGTTTTATTATATAAAATATATAATTTATAGCTAAATATTGTTTAATATTTATATATTGCTATATATATTCTATTTATTTTATAAGTAAAATTATATAATAGCAATATAAAATTTAAAAAATATTTTAAAAAATAAATTTATTAAGTAAATTTATAGTTTATTTTAAAAAATAATTTATAGTAAATTATATATTTTATTAAAAATAATTTTAGCTAATTTTATATTTATAGTATAAAATATAAATAATATTTTTAATAATTTTAATAAAATAGTATAAAGACTAATATAAAACTAAAAATAATAAAATAGCTATAAAAATATTTATATATTTAAAACTATTAAATAATAATATTAAAATATTTAAAACCCATTAAAATAAGCTTAAAACTAAACTATTTATTATAGCTAATAAATATATAATATAAGCTTTATAAAACCTATAAACAATAAAAAGCAAAAATATAATATGTATATATAAGCGCGGTCTTTGTTTGTTAAATAGGGTTCGTTTTGGGCTATTTTGAATAGAGGGGGTTGAAAAATACAACACAGCTTTTGCGATAGCTTTAAAAAAGGCGGTAATTTTGTGTGACGAGTGGCAGAAGTACCTTCGCTGGCAAGGGTTAGAGACCCTTACTGTATTAGGTGTGGTGGGCATACCCTTGCCAGCAGTGGTACTTGGCAAGGTCCCTTTTACTAGGCACAGACTTTGTAGTAGTCGATCAATGCCGAGCCAAGAACTGCCTTGGCTGAAACGTCACTGGCTGCCACACGCCGACCAAAATAGAGCCCAATCAGCGAATAGCAGCAGGAACACCAAATAATACATAAATAAACCACGTATATTTCTCTATAGTCCCACTCGCTATGAATTGAGGATATCTGCAGGGCGTGTCTGTTGCTGAGACGCGATTTCCGTTTCCATCCACGTTGCTTCGTACCGACGGGCCATAACGAAGCTCAATCGACCGAGATGAGGAAATCCAGCTTCGCCGCAAAATTTAGCGCCGACTTGCAGTATCCCGCTAGGCTTTCAATGTATGTCTATCGCGTAGGCAGCCGGCGCTTCGACAACGTATCATCAACGTTCGAAGTCATGCCGAGATCAAGTTTCCCGACGCCAATACTAGCGATGAGAGCGGCACAGGTGTCCTAGAGTAATCTCCCAAGGTCCAGAAACTCGATAGGAAAGGTACAAGAGGAGCTCGATCGTGGACCAAAGCTGGAATCAAGTCAAAGACACGAACGCCAAAAACGATGCCAAGTGTGGAATCCGCATTGACAAGGGTGAAGCGGTCAACGGTCAATCGAACAAACTCCGACTTCATCTGCAGATCAACTCCAATGCAGAGAGCAAGACGCTCCGGGATCTGGCGAAGAAAGATCCTCATCGTGTCGTTTCGACCGCCGACGTCGACACTCAGCAAGGTGCTCCGAAGGAGAGTCTAGAAGATCTAGAAGCACAGTTCAAGAAGAATCTCAAGGTCTGAATTCCTGCAATTAAGACGCTATCTCTCCTTCAACCCCAATCGCAAACCAACTGTACATATGGGGTCTCAACGTAGCGATCAAATGCAACAACTTCTCTCTATTGGAGCAATTGATGGATTATATCTCAATGAGACTGCTCGAACTCTAGAAGAAATGGGCAT
Organism: Xylaria polymorpha; assembly: GCA_003426235.1. Lineage (NCBI taxonomy): Eukaryota > Fungi > Ascomycota > Sordariomycetes > Xylariales > Xylariaceae > Xylaria > Xylaria polymorpha. The sequence continues at coordinate 8,195 of NQIM01000058.1, forward strand.
ATATCACCCTGGAGAGACTGCTCTGATTTCCCTGCTCCGTACGTAAACCGTGCATCAACAGGCCCCTGTTTCCTGATATTTAACCACTCATGTGGGGCGGCCTGCATCGAGAGAAGCCAATATCTTCGTTCATGCTCTGCATGTCTCTCCACAAAATAGCATGCACGTCTGCCCGCAAAACATGATTCCTCCTTTGAACCAATGCAATAACCCTGGATATCATGTTCTATCACACAACGCCAAGTCAGAGTTCTCTCACTGAACTCCCTTCCTTGTTGTCCCCCTTATCCGATCGCTCCGCTGTACTGGCCCAGCGTGCTCCATCTTCCGCCTCTCTTTCCGATTCCGGAATTAGAAGTATAGTGTTTGTCCCGTCTGCCGTGACGTCCTCAAAACATGTCTGAGGGTTTAGCATACGGAAATTTGTATCGCATATCTGTATGCCTTCGTACTTTCTCATATACTTTATCGCTAGGCCATGAGAAGGTAGTAAAGATACTGCTTGACAAGGGCGCCGACGTCAACTCGCAGGGCGAAGAGTACGACAGCGCGCTTCAAGTAGCTTCAGATAGAGGTCACAAGCAGGTGGCGAAGAAGCTGCTCGAGAAGGGCGCTAAGTATCCACAGGCAGAGTATGCCAATTCTTTCGGCGACACATGAAGAATGCTTCTTCTAGTCTTCTGGTATGATGTATTGTATTCGGTTATTCTCAAAGTCTTATAGCAAGTCTTGCACCGCGTCATTAATTACAAGAATTTTGCGGATATACGCCAACACAAACGATCAAAAAACAAATGATTGAGGAGCTGGTTAGAAATTGGTACGGACGTAACCGATATCAATAAGTGATCAAGCCTTATGCCAAGGCGCAACGAACAACTCATCGCCAAAAATAAATTCTGCGGTAACAACACCTGGCGGTCTGGTTCCTTTCTCCTCGTTCACTACGGACAGTTTTAGTCGTATATATAGAAACACCACCGCCTACGCCCAACACCGCAACTCTCCTACCAGTTGTCAGTTACTGCTCGTGCGGATACGCTGGATTCGCAATTAGTGTGGCCTGACAAGTATCGCAGAAGGTGCAGGCTTGGGTCATATTCGGCTTGGCGGGATCAAGTGAGGGTTGGTGTTTCCTTCAACTCCTTATAAGACAATGACGGGAGCACAGCCACGTAGTCCTTCAATGGCATTCCATGAGACAACACTGATCCTCTTGAGGCCACATAGGTTGTCGATAATTGCCCTGGCATCACTTTTAATGCCGTTTCTGTCTGTATTTATTCTTGGGAAGATGGTGCAAGTGCTAGATGCTATGTCCATCGAGATCTGCGACCCATCGTGTCTCTTTGTCGAAGCTGCGTCGTTCCTCGCCCTTCAGGTCACCTAGCCCGACTTCTCGCAAATCTCTGAGTATCTTGACAGCCTTACTGAAACTCTCGTTCGACGCATAGCCCTCATCAGTCAAGACACCTTGTAACCGTTTCCAGAATTCCTGGCTCTTGTTGAAAGACCCCGCCTCTTCGTAGTGTTGCCGTATCTCCTCTGCTGAGAAATGGTACGGACATGGTTCGTTAGTACCAAAGTGATCCCACTCACTGCAACAATGGTCAGCCAGGGAACTTAATGGCAATCAGATCAACACACCTCTCAACGCGGATCAAACATTCTTCAAAGGGAAAGAGACAGTTGTCCCAGGTAGAGCCAACAAAAGCTTCTAATTGCTTGAGGGTCTGACCATGGGGATGTCGCATAACCTTGTACATCAGAGGGTTCTTCTCCGCCGTGGATGTTTCGTACGTGTGAATTAAGACAGACTGAGACACTTGGTATCTGAGCTCATCTTTTGTAGCATCGTCGAGTGCTTTGAAGTTTTCAGGGAGCTTCATCAACATGTCAATCCCATAGTCCAGAAGCAATGGGGGATTGGCTCCGATGAACACCGGGGCAGTCCAGGCTCCCTGCCAGTCAATGATGCATGATATCCGGTCTTGGTCGTCGATATAGATGTTACCAGCATGGAAGTCTGGGTGCCAAAGTCTGGGAGAGGCGAGCTCTGGGTCTTCGGGAGTGATATACGGAATTGTAGCTAGAAATTTCTCTAACAGAGCTGTGTGAGCCTCTGGGGACTTCTGCTGTGGACTCATGTACTGCCATGGAGTTTTATTCGGCTCCTGTGGGTTCGCATGGGCGTTGATCCAGTCGATCTCACGGCGAGCGACAGACTTTAGGTATTCTGCAGAAGATGTCCCTACAATTATTGTGAGTCTATATCCGAGTTTCATAGACATCGAGAAACTTACAGGGTCCATGATATTGCATGTCACTGCGCTGTTTCTCCCAGAACTCCCTTCGAGTGATGGGTCCAATGCAATAAGTTGATTCGACGTGACCGACGACATCTTGCGGACCAGTTGTAACGATAGCCGGCTCGCATCCTGAGATACCACTATCTTTAAAATACAATGATCCCAATCTGCTAGTTTGTGTAAGTTAAACCGGCCGCAAATTCTCTGTTGGAGCAAGTTTGATCCTACTTTTCAAAGGAGACTGAGAGTAGTTTCCTTTCAACGTCTACAAACTCACGAATGATGTCAGACTTCCTCCGCAGTGAAAGATCCTGCCAGACTTCGTGGAGTTGGGAGCCTCTCGCTTCGTCCATGATAATATATTCTGCTTGGACAGGGTTTTGGTCGGTAGCACTCCAAGCAAGAACTCGTGGGACGGGTATATTCAAAATGGTCCGGGCAAACTCCATAGTTGCCACTTCCGATGCAGTGCTAAGTATTCGTGGGCCAGCATTAGGGTGTGGGACTTTTGCGATGACCTTTTGGCCGTCTTCCATCTCAAGGCGATATGCCTTGTTGTAGTTGCCTTCGCCGATCTTCTTGAAAGATATACACTTGTTTGCACCGACGGCTTGGCAAGCCGCTTGCTGAAGACTGGGCACGTCAAAACGTCGATATCGGGCTTCCAGTTGCTCACGCTCATTCCATAGCCATCGTCCGCTGGTGTAGCAGAACAAGGGATTCATGTCGATTTGAGGATGGGAGGGCATTGCACGGCTACCCTCCAAAGTGTGTAGTAAGCGAAGGTAGTGCCGCTTTGCGATATTTGACACGCTTCGACCAAGCGTCATTGCTAGAAACCTGCAAGTAAAGGAGGCTGTGATACAAGTAGTGAGACTAAGTTGATGAGGTCAACGACACACGAGACGTTGAGACGCGCCGCCAAGCCTGCAGCCTTTGCGGACTTTCTTATTGGATCACCTTTATTTAATGTTATTATTAATTAAATAATACTTTAAGTTATAATAATAGCTTTATATATTATTAAAATAAATATAAACAATAAAAAAGATTTTAAGTTAATTAAAAAATAGTTTTAATAAACTTTATTAAACAATTTAACAATTAAAAATAATAATAAATATATTTAATAAATATAACAGTTATGGTACTATGTACTGTTGTATATAGCCCACTTTGGATAGTGAAGTCTCCACCTTTACTATTTTATATCCCTTTTGGGAGCCTTAGCGCTGTGGGGTAGTGGCCGCGTAGCCTTAGCGTGATAATAACAACAATAACGTTTATAATATTTATTAATATAAGGCAACTTTAATAAAACAATATAAAATAGCTATAATAATAATTAGCTAAAATAAATATATAATTATAATAAAAAATAAATTTAAAATATTTTTAATATTATAATATTAAACTTAAAAATAAAAGTTAAATAAATAAATATAGCTGCGCTAATTAAAACTAAATAGCTAAAAAATATATAACAGAATAAACCTATTTAGCTAATAAATATATCTTAATTATTAGGTTATTTATTAATATAATAAAAGTTATCTTATTTAAAAATAGCAGCGCTAATTATATAAACTAAATAAACATATTTATATACGCTTTATAAATAACCCTATAGAAATATTTAACTAAAGAAAAGTTTTTTAGCTATATAAATAGTTTTCTTTTTTTAATATACGCTTTTAAGTAAAGTTAAGGAGTGCTCTTTGAGGCGCTGGTTTAATTCCATTGTATACGCTACTCCGCGAGATATAGCATGTGAAACCGATAGATATTCAAGGGATACACACTTGTTCGGAGGCCCGAGCCGGCTCTTTTTCGCCACCAGCATCTGATAGGCACGATGGATACTGAGTGTTTTCCGATGAGTCAGTCTTATAAGATGATAAACTTGAAGCGATAGAGGATCAGTATGTCGAGGATATTTGGCCGAGAGCGAATATCGGCCTTGCGTCGGTGGTGTTGTTTTTCTGTGGTTTTTCTTTTACCCGCACCCTGACGGATGGCGCGGGAGCCGTCTTTTCTTATGGCTGGAGGGTAGATATTCTGCCTCACTCGCTTCCATTGACACACATACCTATCTGCTTTATGGAAAGGCGAGTATTTTCCTGGGCTACCTAGTATTACACTAGGTAGGTAGCTTGGCCCATCATTCCCCCACTCTCGCGTTTCGTTTCCTTTTTCCGTGTCGTGGTACTTCCATGTCCCAGTGAAGAGTTGATGTGGATGGATAATATGTACATGCATACGGTAGTAGGTATGCGAAAGTTGCCTCGTCGCAGGGGGGATCTCGCTCGTAGTCTGCCTGTCGAAATACTCGGAATACAAGTGCTCGCGGAAGGGGAAACTTACGAAATCTACAGTTACGACATGACAGGTCATGTAAGACGGAAACAGATGTGATTAGAACCACTGGCCCAATCATGATGACCCAAATCTGTTTCGGACAAGAATACTATAAAGTATTGATACATCAACTGGCTGGCGTTGGTGCTAATGATATCCCTGTAGCAATAACCCGGAAAACTGAAGCGGTTAGCAAATACCTTACGTGGTACGGCATGCATGCAGGGCGGGCCAGAGACGTAGACACACCATACCTACTATACAGTAGAGTGTTATGTAGCGCGAACGAGGGCTTTTTGTGCCATGCATACCTACTGTCCCGGTGATGGTTACACCTCACCTGCCTTATCTTTACGTCGGTGGGTTGCACGGTCCCGTCTTGGATCTCGGTGTAACCTTGCAGGAAAGGTGAGTGGTAGTCGGCCCATCCAAAAGCTCTGCGGGGGCACATCGTTTTATCATCAAAGGGCTTCGCCGTTAAGACAGGGACGTACAGGTTTCAAGTTCGGTGATTCCGATGATAGCGTCGTTCGGCTCAAGCCGCAACCGTGACCAGATCACCTATATCTTTTATCACATACCGTTTGCATAGTTCTGTAAGGCCTCCTCTATTTGTTTCCCGGGGATCAATAGTGTGATTTGGGACTTTATGGGATAATGTTGACGGACGAAATGCCTGGGTATCGTGGATCGGCCGGTTTGCAGTTTGGTGTCCATCACCTGTAATATTGCGAAGCCGGGGGTTTGGCGACGCCTGAGCTAGGTTGTTGTTACTCAAACACCAACCCAATCTCGCCATGTCTACATGCGATGCGTGTGGGATGTGACGATAAGTTCCCCTCACCCAGCATGACGGTTAGACGGAGAGTTACTTCGAAAACGGGTCCGGAGGACGGGATATCTGCAGGACGGGATGTTGAGTCTGGCCATTGTACTAGTGGTACGCCAACCAACCGTCGAAGTAGACCTTCGGGGTTGACGTGATGGGGTCGCTAAATGTGATATCGCCTTCATAACATGGTCTACTCAACATGGTCCTATGTGGGTGTCCATATTCAAGCGTATAACAGGAGCAAGGACCCGGTATCTCTTTTTGTACTCAACTCCGTCGTCCAAAAACATCTATGATGCCAACGTACCCAGCTAGCTCTCTGAGTGCGCAGAACTAGGGGGGGTTAGGTATTTAAAACCTTGTTAATATCGTTAATAGTACCTATTCCGGCGCTCGACCCAGAGTACCGATACGGTGGTAATAGGTTTAGCCAGAAACTGACCCCAATATTCTCCCAATTCCAACATTGAAGAACCATATGGGAAAGTGGACATCAGTGACTGTACACTATACAGTAGTATGTAGTTTGGGGAGCCATGGTGGATAATGGTCACATTAGGATTCCCGTGCCCATTTTGATTGGATTTGGTGTTCTCAACTGGTCTGATGAGGATGCCACTTTGAGCCGCAGGCGAGCGAGATCGGCTAGGACGTTGGACATTTTCTAAAATAGATAGCATGTGAATTCTCCGGGACGTACATCTGGGGCAGCACAGCATACGTAGACTCGAGGCATACCGGATCGCTTGTCGAGGCGCGTAGTAGATTGATTCATCCGATTGGAGAATAGCCCTATCCTTTCCTGGGACTTTTGAACTGCTTAAGAAATGCCTGGTCATCGGTGGTTGAGTAGCATATCGACCCAGAGCTTGGAACAGCGGCGCGAAGACCGACATTCATCCTAGCACAAAGCTGTCTTTATGGTGCTGAAAAGTCTCCTACATATGCTTACAAATGCGTTATCCACTGCGCTTATTTGAAACTTGAAAGCACATCGGTTAATATCCGAATAGGATGCAAAGATTAGTAATGGGGGGTGGCACCTACTGTTGCCGCATCTTGACACACGACAATTTCCCCAACAATCACTCTGTGTTTTGCGCAGAGAATGGAGAAGACCCTTGTCTCACGTCTATTATAGTCCTAACAAGTGATTCTCTGCACATATTTGCATACCATGGTGCGATGTCAGGGTTCGAATGCCAGCTGATCGGGCAGGATCCGGAGGGGGTAAAACGTTGTAGTATATGTTGAGATAACCGAAATACCTTTAAAGTAGTTCGATATCTCTCTATATGGCTAGCGATGATTCATTGTTCTTCGAATTTGGTATTTCGTTCGCTTCCTGTCTGCAGGGAGCGACCCAGAACACGATGCTAAGTGTGGCGAGGGAGACACACCCATTTTAATCAAATAGAGCTGTATGTGAGTTTATATATGTTCAAGACGACACAATTGCTCATCACATAGCACGCTACTGGGTAACTTAGGCTATGCAACTCTGTAGACTGCAAACTTGTGATGTAAGGAGGTTATAGTAAGCCTAGCAAAGATTGAGTATACTTAATATAATCGTATTCACAGATCTGCAGTATTGTAGAATAAAACATCCAGATAGGACGTAGGAGAAACGAGAACATGGCTTAGTTACCTAAGCTGCCTTCCTAAAGTCAGGTAACTATTAGTAGCGAATGTGGCTGTTGATGTTATAGACGGAATGGAGTGGTTCACACAGCATCTGCAATGAGGGGTATCATACAACTGCCATTCGCACCTTCCGACATAACTAGTAGATGTAAGAACCTTAGGGGTTAGGTATGAGGTAAAAATCAAAAATCAAAAATCAAAAATCAAAAATCAAAATCGAGATCGATAAAGTCGACAGACTACATACCTCCTATTCAACTACACCGGTACTTAATTCAGCCAACGAGTAATCGCCTTGGAATTACTAAGTAGGTACCTACTAACCTATCAACTACAGCTCACGCCCTCCCTACATCTTGCTTCCATTACTCAGCTTCTGCATGTACCGTACCTAATTAGTACGAGCTGTCTGCTGCCACTCCTGTCGTGGCAATATACCTGTGCTTCCGTAGAGGGACCACGCCGGATAACATCATTCTCTACTAAATGCGCGACAGATCTATTGCAGATCTATCCAGACATCACCACAGATGCATAGCCCAGAGGATGATCTACGATATATATCGAATTTCTCAATCCCGCTGCAGCAGAATCGTGTTAATCCAAGTCCAATGAGATTGAAGCTGGCTGATAGCTGCGCCAGGTTGTTCGCATCTACGGCTCTCATATCTTATTGCTGGGAACGATTCACCAGCATCGGGCAACCAGTCCCTCCTTACGAGCCTCCTTCGGACATGTTCTCTATCCGGTTTTCTACCGTCGCATCGTAATAGCTAGCTACATATACATCCCCATACAGGGAAACGCAATATACCTATGCCGGTCAAGATAACTAGTTGATCTTTAACTCGACATGGTGGACTGATGGGGACTCTTGATTATCTCGCCGGCAGCGGCATTATGCCGTTTTACCACGATTGTCAGGGCAGATTGTCAAGGCACTGACTATCAAAGACTGCCGGACATATCCCTGAATAGTTCCATAATTTCTTTCGTCCTAGCATCTTGATACAAAAGAGACTCGATGCACGCCAACTGCTTCGGCGTATTGCCCTCGGAGGCAGTGGGCTTTCTCGTCCTTTACCTATCTTTCTAGTGGAAGGGTCAGAATTCAAGTGTCTACCTAGGAACCTTTGTCTACTACTTTCTCTGTTCCAAATTTCCTCTTCTAGTATCAAATCCCAAAACAACCGAAATTTCATCCGCGCGATCTTGTATATATCTAACCCTGTTCTGAGGAGCCTCTTCCGTAACCGGCATCCCACGCTGTCATCAACATGGCACCCTCTGCTGCGACCGAGGCTGAGCTACTGCAACTCCCCATCTATGGGAAAGGGTCTCAGAAGGTTACTGCTTCGGTGCTACATGGACCGGGAGATCTACGATTGGTGAGAGCTCTCGCATTATTGTCTTATTGTTACACGAAAATTGGGGTTCATCAACTGATCTTACTATGGTAGGAGACGAGGAACATCGATCGGCCAAGTGGTGATGAACTTCAGATCGCCGTCAAGTCGACTGGAATTTGCGGCTCAGATGTTTCTTACTACAAGAAATTCGCAAATGGGGACCTCTGCGCTTGCGCGCCCCTATCTCTGGGTCATGAGTCGTCCGGCACCGTTGTCGCGGTTGGTTCGCAAGTGACTGGCTTCAAGGTTGGGGATAGGGTTGCCCTAGAAGTCGGTGTCCCCTGCGGCCAGTGCAGCATCTGTAAAACAGGCAGGTATAACCTATGCAAGAAAATGCGCTTCAGGAGTAGCGCAAAAAGTGTACCTCACTTTCAGGGTACCTTGCAAGAGAGAATAAATCATCCGGCAGTCTGGTGTCACAAGTACGTCTTATTCTTCAACTACTTATCGTCAAATCTTCAGATCAACATATTAACCTTGAGAAGACTCCCTGACCATATCTCTTTTGATGGCGCAGCTCTATTAGAGCCCCTATCCGTTGGTATCCATGCCGTGAATCGTGCCAACCCGTCGCCCGGCTCCACGGCGCTTGTCATGGGAGCTGGAACAGTCGGCCTCTTGACCGCAGCCATGGCACTCCACTCGGGTTGCACATCAGTTACTATCGCTGATATCGATCCGGGCCGTGTAGACTACGCTATCAAATACAGCTTCGCGACCCACGGCTTCGTCGTCTCTCGCCCACTGCATCCTTCCAGTAGCAGTGCCTCGATTTCTAGCAATTCTACATCGTCCACATCTTCAGGGTTCGGGTCTATAACGCCTACAAGCACCATTTCCAGTTCATATCAAGGGCAGTTGGGGCACGCTAGGCGTCTGGCAACAGACATTCTCTCTGTTTCTAAGCCAGCACTGTCCTTTCAGAACGAAGACGAAGACGAGGGCGTCGATGTCGCTTTCGAATGTACTGGCAAGGAGGTCTGCATGCAGACTTGCTTGTACGCCACTCGTCCTGGAGGCAAAGTTATCATGGTCGGCATGGGAACGCCCATCCAGACCGTGCCACTGTCAGTAGCACACCTAAAGGAAATCGACATCCTTGGCATCTTCCGCTACGCAAATACTTACGCGACAGGCATTCGGCTGCTCTCTCCTCATGGCCACGGCACACCTAGACATAGGCTGCCGAGTCTAGATAAGATGGTTACTCACCGGTTTAAGGGGCTAGCTGCAGCCAAGGATGCTTTCGAGCTTGCTGGTAGGACCGTGGACGACGATGGAAATCTCGTACTTAAAGTTATCATCGAGGCCTAGAAAGACTTAGAAGAGCTAGGCACTAGAGGACATTTCTCCTATTGATAAAGAATTGCCCGCTCTCTCCCTCTCCTTCTTTCTTCTTTCTCCTTCCCTTCTTCTTCTTTTTGTTATCGGATTTACCGAGTTGTACGAGTCTTGGGCAAGACCTCTCTGGCTTGGATGAGTTCAGTTTCTTGGTAAGAAGATCTTTGACGTGATAAGAAATGCGGACTCGTACACTTTTCTCCTTCCGTTATCCTAGAACCAGCGTTGTGACAACCTAAATTGGATATATGCTTGTGGGGGCTACACATATGTTATCATGTAAAATTCACCATCTAGGTTTGGACACAGCTCTCATCGTTGAGCTGTAATGTATCTCTCCTAGTCTGTTTATTTATATCAACAGTGTAGCGGAGATATTTTCGAAAATCGGGTTGTGTTCTTACGGCTGTGTTCCTATCTACCTCTTATCACACGGGCCATCTTATATGATGACCGGTGGTAGCAGACAAGCAATAACCCAGAGCTAAGCCTAGCCTCTAAGTGAATTCAGTAACTGTTCCGAGTAGCTCTTAGCTGTCGAACAAAACGCCTCCTTCGCCATGCAAATGCAATGCTACATTCGTTCCCGGTCTGTTTTCACCTTCTTTCCTCCCTCTACTCCTTCAGCCAATTTCGATGATGCTGAAACCCCCTAAATCTCGGCAAATCGGGAACCCAGTAGCTTAGGGTCGTCTACATGCTTCTTGTTTTGATTTCTGCTCGTCTCCACGATGCTGTATTTCTTGCCGATGCCTCTAATCTCGGTGGAACTTTGCAACACGTCGTTGAGCAGCTCCATCAAGTGCACATCGTTTGCCTCACTGAGCATCTCCTTTTCATATGCCTCGGTCGCTGAGGGTACCACGAGCGAAAGTCTGTTTACGAGGGCTTGGATTGATCGAAGTATAGTGTGCGAAGGTGTGGTAGGCTCACCCTCTCCGGTGACCATACTGCTATCGTCATCCGTAAGGTAGGACGGGGGGAGTCGCTCGAGATATGTTGCTAGTAAGTTGATCCGGGACTGCAACATTTTAACTGAGTTTGCTTTGGCCGCGAGGGCTGCGATCATTTCTTCGTCCTCCCGTGACAGGATGTTATCCTCAGTGTTTGTAGTGTTCGAGTTGGCTGCTGTTGGCTCTGTAGCCTCCATCTTCCGCTTGCCTTTGGGATCGTCGGTATTTCCCGGCATCACCATCTTTTGTTCTCTGGGTTCAATCGCCGCGGCGTTGCCGGCACCCCTCGCAACGAAATCCATGCTGATCATCTCAGCCTCGCCTGTCTCCACAGAGTACGGCAGTTCGCGGAACTTGAGCTTGAGTGGAGGCTCTCCATCCCGCATCTCCTTGTCTTCCCCTTGCTCATTCCTTAGATCCTCGACTTCGTAGTTGGACTCGTAGATGGTCAGTGGCAATCTGCTGCCTGCGTCGTGCTTGACGGACTCTTCAGGGTGGAAGCCTAGCAAGAGCGACGACTCATTGTATTGGGAGAGGATCCAGTTGTGAATGGGGAGGATGGACGGGGTCGGGCCGCGCCTGGGAAGCAAGGTATACCAGCCAACAAGGTCTAGCTGGGGAGCACTGTGTATGGTTTTCACTACGGCCTCATCGTCAGCAAATGTATATGTAGAAGTATCCAAGAAGGAAGTGGAGGCACACACTCTGGGCCAGCCTTTGCTCAAACCATGCATCATCGAGTATGACCTCGCCATCTTTGGCTAGCGTGGCGCACTCAAAGGCATGCTCTATGGTGACTTCGCGGCCATTCTGCTGTCCTATCAGTGCACCAACGATGGGGCCGGGCTGTTCTCTGAGGGTGTGGCGCGTGATGTAATCTGAGATGGTGAGGAGGACGAGAGGATGCAGAACGGCCTGAAGCCCAGAGTCGGACGACTTCTGGGTTGATAGAAGCGGATTTCTTGTGGCGGTCTCCATGTTTGTTGGCAGCTGACATCCAATACAGACAGAGTTGGAGTGGGATACAGCCGAAGGTAGAGAGCCTGCAAAGCTGAACCTAAGAACTGGTTGTTCTTGGATTGTTAAATTGTTAAATTGATATGTCTGCTAAGATACCTAGGCACTTCAAGGTTGGGGAACGGTCTAAATACCTACCTTACATAATGTAAGTACCTACCTAATTCACAGGTTGCGGCGATTGGAGCTGTCATACTGTTAGGTGGTGGGGCAATGCCCCGCGGTAGCATTGCTGGAGTACCTTATAATGTAAGAAAGGTACAGTACTAGCTACTCTTACATGTACCTATTAGGTACCTGAGTAGGTATACCTACTACATACAGGTAGGTAAGTACTAAGACTTTGGCCAGATACCTACCTAAGGGGGGGAACCCACTTTTTGAACAGGTTGGAACTCTGGCGTTAGGTAGGTCACCCTAACCAAATTTCTAGCACTCTGGCACATGTATTGTACTACTCTGTTAAAGTAAGTGGATGGCTAGTTCTTGCCGTACAGCTCAAGTTGCCGCAATATTTATAACCGCGACTGCTTTTTATAATTACGCAGTTCGGACGGCCCTTCTTTTTTTATTTGAACATTGTTGTAACATCGTTTCTATCTCTAACAGAGCTTTTAATTGAACAGTATATCGTCCGAAAAGGTTGGAACTGAAGTGTTTTGGCCGAGCAATGTTGAAATAGACATTCTGTACAAAGCCAGCAATAGCGCCGACATCTCTGCCAACAGCGTGTCCAAAAACTGGGTCCCCTCGGGTAGGTAATGTGGGAAGGTTGCTCCTAGGCATTTATAACTTGGAACCTATGTACCTATATGTACATATGTTAGGTATGTATGTATGTATCTATGCGCTACAGTTAGACGCTTTCAGAGATGTATGCAGCGCGGCGTCCCTCGGGTAGGATTTGCAGGTAGATAGAAGTATACATGTAGGTACCTAGGTAGGTATCTACTTACTTTGAATCATGTATTTATTGCCTTGTGTGCTTTTCTCTCCAGGATCTGTACATCTCTAGCCAACAAATACCTTCTGGATTTCACATGAGATTTAGGTAAGGTAGGTGGTAGTTAAACACAGGCAGATATGCGCTTGTCACAGCCATAGGTAGTGGCACAGCTCCGTGGGTGATGTTTTGGGCTTCTAGTCTATCAACAGCTCCCTTAAAACTGCGTACAAGTGCTCATACACATTCTCTTCTTGACCATTCCAATTGTCCTTTTCTCTCCTTCCTGAACATGTTCATTCTTGAATAAGAACATCCCCAATGGTGGTGTCATCTTGTGCATCAGTGCTGGTTGATTGCGTTAAAATCTCATGTTGTCCCTCCCCGCAGCAAAGAGCAAAGCCTCCTTGATCTCGGGTGATAGTTTGCCTTTACTCTGGCTTTTATAGGCGAAGATGGCCTGCATATATGTGAAAGAAGACACAACTAGGCTACATAGAGACGAATGTTAAGTTGTCTTATCTCACTTACAGAAGAACCTCATATGCTAATACAAATAGCCCAGGTGCTTTCTCTACTTCCCACGGCCGAAATGTGTTGATTGTACCCAACCCATCATATCGACTTCAGTGTGACTGTCTCTATACAGTTTGTTAATATGATGCCAACATCCTTCAGTCTTCAGGACCCAGGTCCAATCCCGCCATATTCATTATATGGGCGGAATTATGCTATTGAGGAATCTCCTCACGCTGTTATACATCCTTCGGAGCGACCGGCTGATCCTCCTTCGAAGCGACCGGCTGATGAAGATGACGATGAAATCCAGTTCATCTCAGAGAGACCTGTGAAGAGACGCAGAATGAGTGAGAAGCAGCCAGCAATATCTATGTCACGTCAGCCAATGATTCCTCTTGCTACTGATGCTGCTGGTGCTTCTAATACTGGCCCAAATCTGTCCATGGCAGCCACGCCAATGCCTAGCAACGAGCCAAGGGATACAGAAAGACGATTGAGCACAGGAATGGTCGGTCTACCATCCGACATACAGGCAATGGAACTTACATATGCCTTGAGGGGGGTGTCCATGCCGGTGCTGGAGACTTCGTTCTTGACCAGCCCTTCCGCAAGCCTCGGCCGTCGAGTCCTCCAGAACTCTCACCGAAACAGCTGCCATCAACAGTTTCTCCAGCAATGCTTAATATACGAGACCAGCGTGCGCCTGGAGCACTCGGGGCTATGAAGCCATCAAATAACCCAATAGTCTGCCAAACCTCTCGATATACAACACCCTGCCAAGCTGAGAGGCCAACGATAACATCAGAGCTTACGAAGGCTACCCTCGATTCTCATCAAACTCATATTTTGGTAGCAACCAGCAGTTCAAACAGTCATAGTACCCCAAGTTCCTCCGATCATGGTAACAGGGCGAGTTCGAAGAGCACTCCAATGCCCCCTCCCCCGTCTCCCCTTGCTTTGCTCCACCCAGAAGTTTCCCATGGCACACTTGCGGGGAGTAGCCCGAGGCTGGTAGAAAACCATCATCACCATAATATCTCAGTTCACTCCCAGAAACACCCATGTCAGGTTTGTTCCCAGCTCCGACATCAGGTCCAACTTTCACGAGCACAGGGCTTACCCATGGTAAATGCAACCCCCCCTCCCCACTTCATACCACAACTACAGTATCACACGTCCTATGGCCAACACGTGCACCCCCAAATGTTGACTATGCCTACGGGAAATGTACACCAATATAGCTCGAACTTCACACCAGTGATGATACCAGTCAACGGAAACCCCTTCGTGCCTCTGTCTCATCCACCACCCCAGCCTCCACCACAACAATCAACTCCCCAGCAACAGAAGGGAGCCGAGAAAGACCAACAGACCACGTCTGAACAACCCAGAAAACCGGAATCGCCTCAGATAAGTCAGCTAAAGAATACCGCCGCTGACACTGGTGCGATCTCGAGCCCCATAAAGCCACCCGCCTCTCTTATTCAACCCACATACCGCAAACCCTCACCCAACTTGATAGTTGACGTAGCCGAGACATGTCAAGAGAAGTTCCCATTCGAGGAAGTTGCGAAGAGACACAATGTGCCGGTAGACAAGGTATTCGACGTCTTTGCCGCCATCATACAGGTGCCTCTCCTGCGGTGTCCAACGGACCGCCGAAGAGCAGGAAGGCTGGCGACAGCACGCATCAAGGAGTACAACAAGGCGAAGAAGGATATCATAGATTCTAGAGCTGATAAAGGTGAAGTCGATGGGCCGGATGCCGCGGTGGATTCGACGAGCATCGCTCAGAGATTGGGACGGGTAGAGTTTCCAGATGGATTCAATCTGGGTGGGAAGTCATAACCAGGAGTGAAAGGTTCCGGGCATACATAAGACAATAAGAGGGCATATATTCTAGATTGCTATCGAAAATCTATGAAATTCATTATGGGTAAAGGGAGTTTCAAGGTTAATCATGTCTGTAACTGGCGTAAGATTACACTTAACTTGCGCAATGGCGTCTTTTGTCATTCTTCATCGGCAATCTTGTGCCATATGTCAAGATCCTCTTCTTCCTTAACTACGCGGCTCCGGTGCCTACTCTTACCGTAATCCGGAGCCTTACCTTTCGTATCCCCTGGCTGACGTGCTGGGGCCTTGATCACTGTGACAACACTGTCAGTATCGCTGCTAGAATCGGTAGAGGCATACGTTATATCCTCTGCAAATCTCTCCATCCAAGTACGCCCCTTAGTCCTTCTCAAGGCTAGACGTGCTGCTGGGGCCTTTGAACTTTCGGCTTGCACGGGCCCTTCTTCGTATTCTTCGTCGCCGACACCCCATTGTGGAGTTGCGCGGAAATAATCTTGCTCTGCTCGTGCCCTGAACGAATGAAGTGATGCTGGCGACTCGTGCTTGTGCGTCTTCCGCGATCTCGGGGTTTCCCGCTGGCGTGCGGGTTTCGCACCTTTCTCCACGAATCCTTTCTTTAGGTTCTTGGGGGGCTTTCCCCGTTCCTTGCTCCCTGGCGGTGATCCCGCGCGAGCCCCTGCCCCTAGATGAGGGCCTCGACGAACTGGACTGGGAGGTTTTCTCTCTTAATTGAGCTCCGGGCGTTGAAGTATGTGGTGCTCGCCACTTCTCGATTGCCTTTTCCTCTTCCCTTGTAAACGTTTTATGGTATAGCTTTGAGTCTTCCTCGTTCTTGCCGATATTGTTGTTGGACTCACCATTTCTTGCACGCCTCTTCCCCTCTCTCTTTTTCTTTTTCACTTCAAGCCTCGCTAGTTCCCTTTCCCGCTTCTCTCGTAGCTTAAGTAGCAAGTAGGGGTCGACCTCGTTCAGCTCCAGGCGATACGCAATTAGGGCGTAGTGGCCGTTGATAAGCTTGTACTGCTTCTGAATGACGTGTTTCCCGTCTTCTGTGAAATGACTCGTGTCGCGTCGTCCGTCGTCAGACTCGGAGTCGGAGTTAGGGTCCCACGGGGCTTTACCACTTCGGCTGCTCAACCTAGCGCTCCATGAGCGGGTTTGATGCTCTATACCCGGCGATAAAGGGGACGAGCAAGAAGGAGCGGGCCCGAACATCATATGTCGTACTTCAGCTATCCCCCGCTGCACTAGAACACCCATAGTTAGTTTTCTCAATTATGATCAAGATTGCTAAAAGAAGACGAAAATGATATTAGAATTACTCACTGCTCAAATTCAACTCGTTCGCGCGTTGAGTGAGGCTCTGGACCTCGGCTTCGTTCTGGCCATGCCCTAGCTGTGACATCAGCTCGGCGGTGCGCAACTTTCGCCTCTCCTTCGTATTTCCGGGGTCGCAGCGCGTACATGGCCTGTCAAGATATTTGGTTGGACCTTGAGGACTAGAACACCTTTTCCCGCAAGGTGAGCTGAAGTTAGTTTCTAGATGCCCGCAGAGCATCTCTTTTTTCGAGCCCCTGCACATTGTGGCTTCTCTGCTTTCTTCTGTCCCTCGAACTGTAGTTTTTGGTGCAATGAAGGCGGCTTGGTAAATACAACTAGTAGTTAGTAATCGCAAAATTGTAGCCCTTATTCTAGACTGTAGGTTTCTAGTTCAATCGCTCTCAAATGCTAGTGATTAATCCGTAAAAACAATCCCACTCCAGCTCAGGTAATGGCACAAGCCCCTATTTCAGTTCGTATTCCTAGGTTCTTGCCCCTTAGACAATTCCCCTTGTCCATTAATGTCGGACAAAGAGGCCATTTACGTCTAAATTAACAATTGTACAATAGATAACGAATGAGCGTTTGATATCACTAAGTATCAAAACGAGTCGCTGTCGGTCGAGATTTATTGTATCGTCCATTGTTCAGTTCTTTGATCCTCAGTCTGTCTGACCTCGCCGGGCCGGCGTTTTTCGCATACCTAGCCCCCATTATAACTAACCTTCTCGATCTCAATTAGTCTAGTAGCCAGGATACCTGCTTGTCATTGTCACCCAAAGACTGAGATTCTACGATAGTGGAACCTAGTGGTGATGTCAACAAGCCGCACGTGGCCGGGGTTCGATTCCCCGATCGAGAGTCATTGTCTTTCTTTGCTTTAGGGTAGAGAATTTTTTCACATTCTTTTCTACAAAAACAATCTCGGACGCACGAGGAACACTTCCCTGTTATTCAACTAATAATGCCAAAGGGCATTCATTACTTAAATTACTAGCGGCCAATGATCGCAAGAAAGATGGGTGGTTATATGAGGCTTGGTTCATCCTCCGATCATCGGAGGCGAATATAACTACCTACCTGGAACGCCCACTATAACCAATTCATGAACTATATATAACCCACGAATTGCTGCACATATTAGATAGAAAGTTTTAACTGTTATCTGTGTAGCACACGTAGATTTTCGATCAAGAACACATATAGCACTCATTCCCAAAAGTCTTTTTTATGTTGCTGTGTTATGCTTTTGGGTTCTTAGCTTAGCTCATGCTCAGGTTGACAGAAACAAAGAATCAATCCGTCAGGCAGTAAGCCCAGTTACACAGGTTGAGTGCCGGGACGTCCGAACACATCGACTCAAAAATGTATGAAAATAGGCAGGCTCAAGCTTCATGAACCAGGTCTTTAGCCATCACTTCTATCCTCTGAACTCCTTTTTCAATTCCTCTAACCCAGTTCAAGTTTCTCGGTAATATTGACTTCTACCGAATGATCATGTCCTCACGGTCTTTACCGGTACCAATATAACCCACCTATTCACGTTAGTAATTGCAAAATGAAGGGAAGACTGTGAACGTACCTTGATGCCAAGCTCTGACTCGATAAACTCGATGTATTTCTGGGCTTGTGATGGTAAATCTGACCATTTCCGCAGCCCTTGCGTGGAGCTCTGCCAGCCTTCAAAGTCAATGTACTCAGGCGCACATTTCGCGAGCTACAGAATACATGAGCATTCGGAGAACTGAATATAGGTATTGATACTTACGAAGTTCAAGTCAGCAGGGAAGTTGGTGATCCTTTTCCCATCAGGTGTGATGTATGCCACAGCGACTCGAATGATCGGGAAAGTATCCAACACATCAACTAAATACCTTAGCAAGCCGTGAAACCAAGCCATAAGGTATTATCTAAGTGTTCTTACGCTTAGTTAAGTTAAGAGTGGTATAGTCTACGAAAGGCATGTCAGTATGAAGATATTAGTGATATATCGCAACCATAGACCACTTACAATTGATGGCAGCTGAATGTTTGAGAACCACAAGGTCGAGCCAACCGCATCTCCTCCTTCTACCAGTAGAGACACCCTGAAAAGTTTTAGTCTCGGTCTACGAATCATAGAAACGTACATTTGGGGGCAACTTACAATCTCTCCGCCGATGTCCTGTAGTTTCGTACCTGCCTCTCCATGCTCTTCTGTGGGAAATGGGCCGCCACCAACTCGGGTTGTCTACCAAGATTAGTGGGTTAGAACGATTGAGGCCAAATTGAGCGTGTCTTATCCGAACTTACGTATGCCTTGACAACACCAATGACGTCCCTATAAGGTTTAAGTAAGCTTCATGATACCACCGATGTATCTAGGCCCTAGGGATGTTGACTAATTCGGCGGGGCCACCTTGGGAGGGGAAAGAAAAACCTTACTTGATGTTAAAGGGGCTGATCGCTAGACCCTGGATGCACCCACCAACTGAGCAATTTGACGATGTAACAAAAGGGTAGCTACCGTAGTCAAGATCAAGCACTATACAGTTAGTCCAATCTTCGTTGGTAGGTAGACTTTGACATACTCAGAGCCTGGGAACCCTCGACGAGGATAGAGCGCTTTTGTTCTTGTGCAACCTTCATGTACTCTACAGCATCAACAATATATGGTCGTAGCTTTTCCCGGATGTCCACAAATTTCTGGATCTCTTCCTCGACATCGTACTTGAGAAGATCGCCATATCGCGCACGATAGCCCTCAGTCATGGTGCGTAATTTATCTGCGAAATCGTCGTAGTAGATGTCATCGATCCTTAGGCCATCTCTAGCAGCTTTTGTGCTATAGGATGGACCGATGCCTCGCTTGGTGGTTCCAATCTGACTCTTCCCGAGGGCCTGCTCAGAAAGTCCGTCGATAGCAGCGTGTAGGGTAAGATTCAGGTGACACCGCGAGCTGACGTGGATGCGCTTGTGAACGTTGGGCACACCCTTGGCGTCGAGGTCGGCCAGCTCCTCAAAGAAGGCATCGACATTGAATACAACACCGGATCCAATTAGATTGTCAGTGTTCGCGCTGACCAAGCCGGACGGCAAAAGATGGAAGGAGAATTTCAGAGTGCCGGCGCTATAAAGGGAGCTTGGTTAGCCGAGATCTGTTTAAACATGCCGATGGTATCACATTGCCCGTACTGGATCGACTATAGCTCGCTGGAGTCAGTAATTACTCTTTTAGGGAAAATCGGCACAGGCTTTAGGAGTTCTGCATGCTCCCGAGACACGTCCATTGCCCTAATGGGAAATTTTCGACTCCGCAAGCGGCCAGAACAGGAAGAAAATGACTCCAGGGGTTAACGCACATGGCCGGCATTGTGGCCACCTGCTGCACGTGCGCAGATGTGAAATGAGTTGGTTGCCAGAAGATTGTCGGTCAATTTGCCCTTCTGTATAACAAACAGTCAATATCATACCTCACAGAAAGTCGGGGTTGCACTAAGCGTAAGCATCAACGTACGCCTTCGTCTCCTGTACACGGGTTCAGTTACTTTCAGATCCAGTTTGCAAGTGACGTGCCGGCACGAGTGGCCGGCCCTCTCTCTCGATTCACTGCCCCTCCATATCTAGATCCGATATATGCCAAGACTGGGAGCAACGACTGGGAGCAGAGACTGGGTTGGATTGTTGTAAAAGGATACTCACCCCATTGGGAGCCAAGAATGATTGAGGCCATTGCGCTGCAATGATTCACTTCTGCTGCTGTTGCTAACTAAGCGTGAGAAAGCTTCAATCTGTGACTGCGAAGAACCAGAGAAAAGCCGCAGAAGAAATGACGAACGATTTCAAGACTAACCTAGCCGGCCACGGAGGTGTAGCGCGCGCAACACGGGACACTTTGATGGTGGAGTGGGGCACTTGGAAAAGGAAGCCCTATCCTCGTAGCCTAGGTAGGTACCTAGGTAAGTAGGTAGGTAATGTCCAATAGGAGGCCCTGCTTCGGCTGAACTAGGTAAGCAGGTAACACTCTAGCGCTGTCCCCGGTTACTGGCCCGGTAATATGGAAGATAGGTATTTAGTTGCCCATGCCCCTCTAATCTGATATTTTGACCCCTCCAAACCCCACCAACTCCTCCACTTCGCCTTCTAAATTCTCTGTCGGGAGGTACCTATTAGGTACTTACTTACTCAGAGGTAGATGTTGTCTCAAAGCTCAAGCCATTTCTCACTCATTCAATTAAAACTCTAATGGATTTAGGTATTATACTCTTGAATGCACGTATCGATAACAGGGTCAGTCTACTTACAAGGAATTATCATAAGTAGGAGGTTGTTGACGGAACGTAGTATGGTTATAGACTGATGACAAGTCGTACAATGAAGGAAAATGTTCCAAGTTCAAGTTATGGGACAACATTAAACAATTAGAATAAAAGCCCTTTAAATTCATTTTCTTCTACTGCTACAACTATGTGGCGTTGGATGAGTAGGTAAGTATGAGCTAGAACGGTTTTGGTATGTGACGATCGCTAAGAAGCGTTATTCTCTGGTAAGTAGTACATAGGTGGTAGGGTAGGCTTAGAATATCTGATGTTCGACAAGTCTAAATGAGGGTCGTCTGCTATTCTCCGAGGCTCAACCTTAGCACATATGTTAAGTAAGATGGATACATGTATTGAGAAGCTATCAGCTGATCGTCATGTATCCGCAGTGACTTCCCAGGCGACTCAGAATATCATAACGCGTAGATCGTTGACAAGAAATAGCAGCATCTAATACAGTCCCCCAGGTTTCTCCCCGCGAATGGATGTCCGCCCCCTCTTCAAGCAGAATTCGAAATGCGGCCAAATCCCCTGAAGCGGCGGCAATCCGCAGAGGCGGATCGGGGATCCATTCATCATCGGTATTTGAGATTTCAGGCATGTGCAACTGTGGTTTCACGTCGACAGTAGATCGGCTCAATGCAACCACCTTGTTGGACCCTTCTTCCAGTTCATTGTCGCCCATGCTCCTAGGGATCGCGAATAAGGCAAGTTGTTCCATGTGACTTGCGACATGGCGACGAAACTGAGCCAGCTCTACAGTTATCACAACTTCTGGTGAGCCTGTAGACTCTGGTACGGGCGTATTGTTTTTCAAAGTTTCCCCCCACTCGTCACAAAACGGGCACTCATCGGCGGCGATAGCATCCACAGCGCGTTGGCCTGCAACCATGAAGACCTCCAATTGTCTATGATCAACTAACACATCGGGATGCATATTCTTCATATGTGACTTGAAATCTGCTGGTGTTCTGAATGGCCCCTTCGAACAGACAACACACACCCATTGTTTCCTATGATTCTGGAGTTCGTGGTCAAACCAAGTGCGATTATCTCCGAACATTGCAGAGTCGCATTCTTCTTCGCCGAGGGTGCAGACGTATGATTTCAGGTCTCTGTGGGCATGGCGTCTCCATGCCGATTCCCGAGTGAATGTTTGGATGCCGAGGCAAAAGGGACACTCAAAAATAGAGTTTCCTCCGCTCGACTCCTCAAGACTTGGCAGATGAAGTCTCGAATTCTCATCTTCAACTTGCAGCGATGACCCAGCTGAAATGAAAGATCTGGTATCCTCTATGTTAGCCTCGTCTTCACTAGGCTTCTGAAGCCTCGTGATGTCAAGTGTCGATGCTTTCGTAGGGGCACGGGTGTGAGCTGCGACAGAACTAATAAGCTCAGTCCCAACTGAAGAACGCATTTGGGTGTCAAAGTTCATATCGAATGCCTTCCCCTCGCCCCTGTCTTTGGCTGAGATATGACGTTTACTTTCTCTATCGTTTTCATTTTGACCCGCAATTCGGACGCGATGCTCTCGAGAGTAACGGAGAAATTGGCGACGCTTCGTGATAGCTCGGCCAAGACGAACGCATAACCACTTAGAATCTGGCTTATTAAGCTTAGAGTACCTTTCCGCCACATAATTGATATCGAATTGGCCAATGAAGGGGTTGTCTGCATGGAGAGCTCTAGCAAATCGATCACGAGGCGTAGCCTTTCGAATGAGAACGTTAATCTTAAGTAAGCTTCGAATGCCGTCTGATATTACGTCGAGTACGTCCTGGGACTCATTTCTCTCCAGGCTGCGGCCAACCCCAGTCTCGAGCTGCTGTTCCAGAGACGTCGGATCATTATTGTTGACTAGGTTCTTGTACATGATTTGTCGATTTTCTCGGCTACCAGAAGAGATTTCAAGCACTTGGACTTCGTTAATACCTAGAGAGATAAATGGTGACGAAGGGAGGGATTTCTTACGATCATCCAATGCTAATATGATATCATCCAGTAGGTCTTCCACCTGTTTCAAAATCCGTTTCGCGGTCACAAGACGTGCTTCAAGAGATGCAGGTGAAGTAGCCGGTTGACGCGCTGCGATGTTTCCAGCCCACAATTTAAATCTGTCCAAAGTATCTGTCGCGGCTTCAATAGATACGGAGGACGTTTCGTTACCCGATTCTAGTAGGTTAATGAGTTCGCTAAAATGACGTTCAGCGATCCGTGTTCTGGAAGCTACTGACTGCTCGTCGTCTTCATCCATGGTCATGGATAGACGCCTGACGAACAGGCATAACCCCGAGAGTTTGGTTATGAGAATGAAGAGACAAGACTCAAGCTGAGCTCGCTAGTGATAACTTCGAGGGGTTGAATGAAAGAGCCAATCATACACAGATACATACATAAAGCTGCAGGCTGCTCCTCATTTGGGGGTCAGAACAGTCACCACAGAAGCAACTCACCAGCTCGCCTCCAACTATATTGACTACCTTTCCAGTTCCAACTAAACCTGAAGTATTCCCTTGTTCAACACTATGCGATGATACTAATAAGCAGCATTACCCGAAATTAAGCCTCTTGTTGATCTCTTCAGTCCTATATTTAATCACCAACTCAAACATATTTAACAACGAGAAGCTCGTAGGGTTCAATCACATGATCAACAACCTTCGATCGGCTTTCTAGTCACCTACCTGTTTACTCATCTATTCCCCTGACCTACAAGCTAGGTGCCGACCGATAGCATGTCGGGAATCGAAGTCGCTGGTCTCGTCCTTGGGGCGTTCCCTATTGCCATATGGGGATTGGAACGCTACCGCGACGTGGCGAGGTGTATGGGTTTCTGGTATGAAATCCGCTCCGAGTACCAGCGTAGTAGCAACGAGCTCAAGTTTCATCGTCTGAGCTTCGAACGAAACCTGGAGCAGCTTTTATTTCCTCTCGTTGCCAACGATGGCCAGCTTCAAGATCTAATTGCGAAGCCGGCTGGACCAGGGTGGAATGACCCCGCCATCCAGCTGGTATTAGAAAAAAGGCCCCAAAATTGTTACCACCTATACATGGAAATACTGGTTGAGATGCAAGAAACTATGCAAAAGCTAAATACAGAGCTATCAGTTGATAATATACATTTTCAGCCCCACGTCAGAAACGAGAAGGTTGGTGATGCTTGTTTCAATTAGCCCTACGACGCTTATTCGAGAAAATTTCAAGCAAGCTGACACAAACCTCTCTCAGGATCATGGCACCTCCTCTCAACCTGAAACTACCTCAAGCTTCAGAAAGTCGCTCAGTAGGTCCAGTCGAGAATATCAATTATTTCGCGTAAAGTTCAGCCTAGGCGAGAGTACGCGAACCCGATTATTCTCGGAGCTTCAGACTTACAACGACCGGCTAGAGAAGTTAACTCTAACAAGCGACGCTATTTCCGAGTTGAAGGCCAGCAATCAGAGCAGCTCTTCTAAATTGGCCACATCTGCTATGAACGCTGCGTTGTGCAAGTTCTGGAATCACGCTGATAGATTATATAAAGCCCTCTTAGGAGCATGGGGTTGTACTTGTTATGACCAGCACTGTGCTGAGCTCATTCTCCAACATAGACAACCGTCAGAAACCGACTTCCTGATCCATTTTTGCTCAGGCCGGCAAGGGGAAAATGGCGTCGACAAAAGCTCCTGGTCCAGATGCTGTGTTAGATTACACATACATGAGCAAACGCAGACAAAACCCTTGAATCTGCTGCCACCTAAAGAGTCTACCAGCATTGTTAAAAAGGCTCTTTCTACGCCTCAACACCGAGTTCAACAGCCTAAAACACCAGCACTGGCCACTCAGAAAAACAAGAAAAAAAGGCCAAACATTTACTCACGGGACTATCCACTCAGTGTAAGTCACTAAACAATTACCCCTCCGTTTATCAACTATCCTTTAGATATATCACTAATCCATTTGTCTCCGTCCGCAATTTCTGGGACATTATGTTTGAAGAGACTTCGCAATTCCGAACTATAGTCATAGATTACTTTGATTAAATTTTAGACATGAATGTGAGAAAACATGCATAAGCTGACGCGCCTTTAGATCGCAAAGCAACGCGACTACTTCAACAATATTGCCACCACAACAGCCACCGATTCGAACAGGGAGCGTCGTAGAGAACCTTTACAAGACGTTGGGTACTACCATCAAGCCACAATCATTCATAGAATGTGAGGATGACATACGCTATCACTTGACCTCGGAGCAATGGCCAGCAACAAACTCGAACATCTGCCTTTCTGAGATCCTCTCAGGCGCTGTCAAGCCTCTTACTCGGCGTCAACGATACCGTCTCTCCATGACAATAGCGTCATCATTCGTTCAACTGAAAGGCACCCCTTGGCTTCAGACCCCATGGGGCAAGGATGGCGTGTACTTCTCTCGAGCTGAAGATCAGAACACGCTACTCCTCGACTCGCCTTTCATAGTGCAGTCCTTTACTTCCGAGCTAACCAAAACTACCGCCGAGGCCGGGCATGATGTTACGAGTATCGCGTTTTTAGGCATCGTGCTGCTTGAGCTCTGCTTCGGGAGGAGTATTGATCAGCACCCCAGTCGGCTCAAATTTCCTAACGGAGACGAGAAGGTTAGGGCTGCGTTTGACCTGATCGCCGCACTGGAGTGGCTTAACGACGTAAATGATGAGGCTGGGGCTGACTACTCGGAGGCTGTTGAGTGGTGTCTCGCTGGCTGTCGCACTCTACCCAACAATGGGTCCTGGAGGAAGTTGATGGTTGAGAAGGTCGTAGTGCCTCTAAAGCGATGTTATCATTACCTTGATATTTAACGATCTGATTAGCTCTGAAGCTGTCATTAATATATACAAGACAACTCCAGTTAAAAGCAAAATGTACATTCAAATAATTATTTCTTTAGGCCACTTATTAAAGTCTTCAGTCACAACAACCTTGCCTTAGAAGCTTTCTATAACTATACATAGCTTTAATTAGTATAGCAACTGCTACCTAATGACTGTTGCTATTCTCTACATCTCATACTTTAACAGGGGCTCTCTGTTTTTACTACCCAGTGTCAGAACCATTTCTTGACGTGATATATTCCAGCTCGTCCCAATCACACATATTCGCAAAGTTGCCAGTGGAGTATCACCAGGAAAGTCGGTACCCTTCTGGTTCACCAGGAATGGAGGCCTCATTAGGGAGGGCTGCTATCATCTCAGTGCTTTCTAGGCTCCCATCGGTATCGCCAATATTAGCAACTTGGGCTATTATTACCATTATATCTAGGACATGTAAGTGCTAGTAAAAGGCCGATACCAATGCTTCACATAAACGCCATAGTCTCTCGCCGCTATTCCTCTTTTCGATGCCGTCTTGGACGACCGGATGAGGCTTTCCGATGTGCCCATATGGCACGACAAAGCACCCGTTAGCGTCGGCAACTTCTTTCGCAAAACCAGCATAGACTTCCGTGAGCGCGCCATAGCGAGGAGAACCAGCCATCAGGTTGTGAAAGCTCGCTAAGATCCCCGGCGCATGCCGCGTGATATCAGTCTTAATCGCCCCGGGGTTGAATCCGCAGCTCGTGAATTCGGGATGTCGCAGCGCCATCTGTGTAGCTAGGATCGCGTTGGAGGCCTTGCTTTGTAGGTACCGTCGCGTTCTCCCGTTGAACCCCGAGTAGTCGGGGCCGTCTAAGCCCCAATCGTCCCATACGATGCCGTCCTCCCCAGGGGGTGCCACAGAGTCGCCACTCGAGGCCCAGCAGGACCGCACCCAGTCCCTCGATGTGTCGGGCTGCGTTGCCGTCTGGACGAGGATCGGCGTCAGGAAGTGTTGCAATAAGAACGGCCCAAGCACGTTTGTGGCAAATGTCAATTCATGGCCTTGCTTGCTCTTGCTCCCTTCCGGTGTGAGCATAATAGCTGCGTTGTGCCATAGGACGTCTAACCGTGTCTCTTTCTGCAAGAATAATTGTGCTGATTCTTTCACACTTGACAAGTCTGACAAATCAAGGCGTATGAATTGAATTGCATCGTTACCACAAGTTACACGGAGATCTACTTCAGGAGGGGGTGGTGATGACGTGATGCTGAGTTTTGCTGCTTCCCCTGCTTCCTCGGATCGGCCGAGGAGATAGACTCTCGATGCATTAGCATGGTACAGTATTTTTGCAAGCTCTAGACCAATGCCTCCAGTGCCACCCGTAATTATAAAGACCTAAGGTACCTGTTAAATCGAGTTTAAGCTATTGTTGACTGGATAAACGTACCTTGCCGTGGAGGTTTGGGATGTGCTTCTCCAAGAAATTTGGCTTCTCGGTATGAAGTCCCTTGATAAATGAAGCCATTATAAATAAATTAATTGTTAAACTAGATGGTGTTGAAAGCTAGTCGATGTTGGTGGTATAGTACTCTGAGTAAGTTTAGAGCATAACTATAAGCTTTATACATGCGGCGTAGTCATAATAAAGTATGATGGATTAGTTCTTGGAATCTATCTAGTCCAGCTGGCGTCAGCACGTATAAATAATATACCGTACCGGATTTCCGGGCACATTATATCGCAGCCGGGAGGAATAGGTTGCCCGTATCTCCGTTTATATTAGTAAAAAAATCACCGAAAAGGTAAACATTCAAAGCCATTTCCGTTGTTTGCTCGAACCGTAGCTTTTAACGAATACGAGACTCAGTGATCTACCAAATTTCCGCTGCCATAATGATCGGGACATAATGACAAATGTTGAACATTACACTACCTATGCGATGAGCCGCCAATGCTGTCGAAGGCTTCAACTAGGGGGCAAATGAAGATCATGGTGGTTGGCGAAAGTACGGTACGCACTGTGCTTCGTCATCCTTAGAAGTGCCATAACATACTTCTGTATCTGCTAGTTAACGATTGTAGTCGTGCTTTCACGCATATCATACTATCTGCGCTCTAGCTCAAAGTAATGCGTATTGGAGCTTTGGCACAGCTCAGTCGCATCTGGACAGAATGTACGAAGACTGTAGTATGAAACGCCTCGGATAATGATGATTTAATAGCCCCTAAAAGAACTAAGTACCTCTAAAAGAACCAGGACTTTAAAGGCAAGGAATTTCAATCATGATTGGTTAAGACTGCAATGAGTGTTTGCTAGATAGGTGGCTTGCTCGTTACACCTACTTACCTAGGGGGTTGAACCAGAATCACGTGCTAAACTGCAAATTTCGTTGCCCCTCCTCAGCCTCCTTATCAGCTGGATAGATAGATGGTGGGGTATTAGGATTAAGAGTCGAAGAGCCGAACCATCACCCAGCTGTTGAAAAGCGTTATTAACTCTACAAATCACAGGAACCTTTTCAATTTGTGTCTTTTCCGTCAAGATGAGACTTAAGGATGTACATCGGCTGGAACTGCCGCCAACTGCGGACATGCATGTCCACTTGCGGCAAGACGAGGTTTGTGTCTATTAAGTTTTTCGACGAGGTTAATATGAACTGACTACTGGCAGGTTATGAACCTGGTGGTCCCCTACATTCTGAGAGGAGGTGTAGACACTGTGTTCGTCATGGTATGTGACAAAAAAAGAATGTACTCATTATCTGTTTCGACGTTTAGACTAATTGTTGCTGATAGCCAAATCTGCAACCGCCCATTACGACTGTGGCTGCTGCTCTGGAGTATAAATCTCGTCTGCAAGCCATCGAGCCTCAAGTCAATTATTTGATGTCTCTCTACGTGCGTCGCCCACAAAGTAGTTTGGAGGACATAGCTGACTCACGACAACCAGCTTCACCCCTCCGTTACTCCTGATGTAATCGCTGAAGCCGCAAAGGCGGGGATCGCAGGGGTCAAGCTGTACCCCCAAGGTAGGCAACAATTTACACATTCTAGCACTAATTAAAGCTTATCGTATTAATATCGAGATAGGCGTTACTACAAACTCAGAATCAGGCGTCGCCGGCGACTTCGTTGAGACCTACGCGCCCACATTCGCAGCCATGGAGGAGCACGGTATTGTGCTGAACTTGCACGGAGAGGTACCGGGGACTGTACCAAAAGACAATGTCTCGCTCGAAGAGTTGTTCCTGCCCACCTTGAAGAGATTAAACGAGAATTTCCCGAAACTTCGCATCGTTCTCGAGGTGAATATCAGCTCTGGGTGAACTTTTGCGGTACAATTTTAACATTGGACGTTTAGCATTGTTCTACCGCAGCAGCTATAGATGCTGTGCGATCCTGCAGCTCAACAGTCGCCGGTAAGCTTGGCTTAATCTCTTGGTTTCCAGCTCCCGGTCTTGTAACCAGCCTCCTTCAGACTGCTGGTGGTGGTAGACACTGATATGCGTCGTTTAGGCACGATAACTGCGCATCACCTATACTTAACGGGCGATATAAGCGAGGTAGACCCTCACGCTTTCTGCAAGCCGATCCCAAAGACGCCATCAGACCGAGACGCTCTCCTGAGAGCTATTTGCAGTGGAGACTCTAAGTTCTTCTTGTCAGTAATACCGATTGCTTGCGCCTACGTTGCTTCTTGATCTGATTTACCCTGTTCTTTAGTGGAAGCGATAGTGCGCCTCATCCCTTGGTCACCAAGCAAGGCAAGCCCGTCCCGGCGGGTGTATTCACACAGCCCTATGCGACACAACTCGTCCTCCTGGCTCTTGAGGAAGCAACTGAAAGGGGAATAATCGATGAGAAGGATGTTATACAAGAGAACATCGAAGGATTCCTGAGTCTGTTTGGGAGACGTTTTTACAAGCTCCGAGAACCTTTATCTTCGGGGCCGCGAATTGTAGTAAAGAGAACTGGACAAACGATACCAGAAAGCATAAGGGATGCCGATGGAACCCTTGAAATCGGGATCTCGAGATCTGGCGCTACCGTGTTCAGCCTGCGTTATGTTTCTCCATAGCTCGAAAGGTAACAGTTAAGTAAAAAAGAAGTCTGCGATTGCTCCTAGCTGTGACCAAAGTCATTTATAATTTATAGAGGACTCCACCCCACCCCTGACTGCCGTAGCTGGGGTGCACTAACCCTGCCCAACCTAAGGTACCGCATTACCCGTGCAAATTCGTATCGTCCAGTCAGGGGTCAAAATCCGGGGGCAGGTGCGTAAAAAAAGCTCGGGCCTAACTTCGCCCCTATGATCCCCGGATTTGACCCCTGACTGGACGATACGAATTTGCACGGGTAATGCGGTACTTAAGTTAGGCTGGTCCTGCAGGGTCTGATCCGACACAATGGTTGTCCCCCGCATCTGATTGGGGCTGTTCATAAAAGGACCTTAAAAATTAGTCCACCTACCTATGTAAGCCCTGGCATCGTACCTAAGAAGGTTGTATATCAAAATATGTAATGCTATATCTATATCAAAATAAAGATGTAAAACGTTGTAGAGGCGTAGTGTTTATTCATGGCTTATGTAGGTGGGCTATTAAAGATCTGCTCTACTCAATCTCACTAGGTACCTACCTACATAGGTTAGTTACTTAATTAATCTACCTAAACCTATTAATATCTACCTAGGTACTTATATAACACGTGACGGGCCCTCCCACCGAGATCCACCGGGCCGCGCTGTAAAAATACCTATTGTCGAAGGAAAAGAAAGGCTTCAAGTTTAATAGGCGGCATAAGTCTTATTTTTTATAACCCCGAAACGGTTTATTATGTTGTTTACAAACCCATAAAAAGCACTTAAACTAAAATAACCTCCAATACTCCGTATATGACGAGAAAACCCCCGGAAAAAGAAAACCCCTGAAAAACCACAAGCACAAAGCCTTCCCTGTAGTATTTCCGACACCTCCTTCTATCACCTCGCAGAGACAAACTTTTTCTCATTCGTTGCCTGCATCCTCGCCCAGAGTCCCCCACCCACTGAGCCGATATTGGACTCGGTCGCATCATCTTCAACGTGCTCGGGGCACTTCAGCGGCGATGCCTGGCCTTGCGACTCGTAAAAAAACCAGGAAAAGTCGAATTCATGCCTCGCACCACATGTCTCGGCGCAGGTCCTTCGCCGCATCGACGATTTAAGCTGCGGGAAGCATGAGATACACCAGTAGTACCCCGGGAACTCGCTTGCCTTACGGACACTATCGTTGCCACTTGCGTCTTCGCGCAGGATATGGCGGCACAACTTGTTGGAGCAATACACGCGGCTTTGCACGCCCGGCCACTCCTCCCGGAACTCGAGCCGTTCCTCTATTAGCATCAGACCTGTGCTCTTCAACTGCAGCTTACGGCACAGTGCGTTGCACTTGTGGGACGCAAAGAAGAACTTGAAACCCTCCGCGTTTATGTTTGCATCGCATAGCTTGAACCGCTCGGGGTCTTTGGTCAGGATGGCGGGGTCGGTTAGGAGGTTGCCCACGCCTTGGAGGTCATTGACCATGAATTGACCCCATGACCGCTCAAAAGTGAAGTGTGAGAAGGCCTGCGCTGCCTGATTACATGGATCATCGGGCAAGTCCTCGTTCACATAGGAGCCATTATTGTTGTACTTGATGTACTTCCCGTCGATAAAGGGCTCGATGGAGATGCATGCGCCTCCTCGAGATTGTGGCTGTAGGGCGGCAGTCACGACAAAGTCTAGCGAGTACTTTGGATTGAGTAAGGCGTTAAACTCTAGAGCGAAAGCTTTACACAATGCCTGCCCTTTCATTTCCTCTGTAACGAAGGCTAAGTCTTTATGCTCCTTTTTGAACGCCTTAACGACGAACCGATCAGTAGAGGCCAATGTGCGTGCATAGGATGCGGTACGCATAGCGCCTTGATCGAATGGTTTCGACCGGGTCTGTATCTCCAGCTGGATAAAACCAAGCTTGATATTTTCATCCTGCGTCATCATGTTCCTAAGTGTGTCAGTGCTGTGTCTCGGCATGTCAGGACATAAGCCTT
Source organism: Xylaria polymorpha (assembly GCA_003426235.1). Classification (NCBI taxonomy): domain Eukaryota; kingdom Fungi; phylum Ascomycota; class Sordariomycetes; order Xylariales; family Xylariaceae; genus Xylaria; species Xylaria polymorpha. Next base: position 39,881 of record NQIM01000058.1, read on the forward strand.
GCGCAACCAGCTTCTTGTCCAGCCAGCCTGGTGTGTCCCATTGGGGTTCGACTTTCTCCACCGGAACTTGAGATGAAATTTCGTCTTCTTCCTCTTCCTCTCGAAGTACAGTGGGGTATTTGCCTGGCTTCGTAATCACGTCATGCGTCGATCGCGTCCCAAAGCGCTTCTGGGACAGGGCCTTGCTTAGGCCGCCGGCTGATCGAGTGACCGATCTGGTGATGGAGACAGCCACCAAGTGTCTCAACGCTTCGAAGGATGTGCCGAGCTTCAGTTCCTCAAACTGCAACGCAGCGGCCACGCTGCTCTTTACGCTCTCTCGACTTCCGGAGACGCTGAGGCCTGTGGAATATTCGTAAAAGTTGTTCGACTGAAGAAGTTTGACTTGAGCTTGGGCGTTCTTGTAAATTTCGCTAAACATGAGAGTCATGCGATCCGTGTGATGGGTGATTCGGAGCAGCACATAATTAATCTTTAAGACTACTAGTTGTTTGATCAATGGCTCGTAGGTAAGAGAATGAGGCTCAGATCCAGGTTGGGGTAGTCATCCGAACCGTCATCGAAATCATGCAGATTACGGCCGTGTGGAGGGGCGTCTCCTAGATGGATGATGCATCGTGTCTTCTGCTTCCAAGAAGCATTTATCGCCTGTTGAATCCCACCAAGAACGTCCTCGGGAAAGTCTTTTCCCCATCCAGTTGCAAGAGAGCTCACAAACCGCTTCACCATGATTGCGTCAGGGGTGAAGTCGAGGAACTCGACCTAGTTCCGGTAATACCCGACATTAGACATTTCTTCAACCATACTTCAAATACACTAAACCACTAGGCGCGACATATTTGAAAGAATGGGCGGTTACACTTACTATAAACACGTTAACGAAAGCTTCAGCATGAGGAAATCAAAAGAAATTACTTTTGCGACGATTCTGTACTTGCCATTGGGATTGTCAACATGGTCCCTATACGCGACTACAGCAACACGCACATGGGCCTGATTGAGAAACGCTCTTTTAGCGTCGTCTACAATATCTACAACCTGCTCTTTAACAGTTGCTATGTACTTTTGCATTGAACCGGTGCAATCGATGAGAAATAACAAATCTACCGATACCGCTTCTTTGAACAACCCACTCGTTGAGCGATTTGGTGTTCTGGCTCGTTCCCGGTCTGCCTCTTGCTGGAGCTTGCGCACCCAGGATTTTTGGTCCGCTGTCGAGACTCGCCAACTCGAGGAGCGTGATGAGTAGGGTGGAGGGCTGCTGCCTATGGAACTCATGGTAGACGACAGCTGTGAAAGCTCGCTCTGACGGCTTCGCTGAGGCGTCCGCTTTTTCGTTAGGGATAGAGAGTCAGGAAGACTGCTATATGAGTGGGCTGAAGCTGCCGGTGCGCTATCTCGAGCTAACGACGCGCGGAGCATGTCATCTGCAGAAGTCTGGAGATGGGTCTGTGAAGACCTAGACATTGAGTAAGACGGTAACGAGGACGACGACGCACGTCTGGACAGAGTTACGGACGATCCGGAATGTGATACCGGCTGTGGTGCTGAAACTGACCGCGACGAGGATAATGAGGATGACGAGGGCAGGGGGGTCGCTTTCGCCAAAGATGAACGCAGCATGTCCTCAGAGGCTTGCAGACTAGTGTGTGAAGACATGGAACGTGACAAGGATGCAGACGACGTAGAGTGCAGTCCACTGGCTAACATTGGGCGTGAAGAGAGGGGCGTTGTCGGGATTGATGCCGAGGTCAGGCTGGCTTGCGACGCTCGCAATAACGCATCTGCCGATAGCCGAAGATCTTGTTGCGAGGTTTTAGACCGTGACAACGAAGCTGACTTAGTCATTGAGGCGGACACTGGTCGCGGTAGGCTCCGTTCTGAGCGGGCAGTAGAGTTGTGTTGCTGGCTTGCATACACTGAGGTCGAAGTAATTGTCGAAGGACCAGTCGATATTGAGGGTTTGGTGGACGTTGAGGTGCTGTCCGTGATTAACGACCTGCTGGCCATCGAGGAACTATTAGATATTGCCTGGCGCAGCTTCGCCTCCCTCGCCGCCCGAATATCAGCCCTGGAGGGGGTGTGAAGGGGGGAAGTAGGCGGATGCTCCATGTTTAATTCAATGGCTGAGAGCCTGGGTAGTCCAAGTGGAATCAAGTTTCTCATAGGGTGAATTAAAGGATTGAAAGAACAATGAAGGGCATCTGGAGTCGCTTCAATGCCACCGTCGCCAGAGCCTTATCCTACACAAGTTGAGGGTGGCCGAAGCTCACAGCCTGATCTTTCGTTGCACTCAACACCTGCAGCCAAATATTGCATCCAAGTCACGCTGACCACCTTCTCAGCCGTCTCCTTGTTTCAGCCAAAATTGCACTCAGCGGTTACATTACATACATGATACCGTGCGGTTATTTTCGTGCATCGACAAATGATATACCGCCACGTTGAACGCTCAAGTAGGCTCTGAGCCGACACGGACTTGGAGGCGAAGTGACGGACTCCTGTGCTCGAAGCCCTGCTCAATCTTGACAGGGCTCAGATACTCAAGAGCAAGATGCTTGGCACGAGATTTGGCTATCTGGCTGCATACCCGGAGATGTACGATGAAAGATTGAGCCCCTCGGATGGGGAGATAAATCTCCGTCAAGCTTCTGTATTCGTGGGTAATTTCAAGGCCTACAGTGCTATGAAGATAAAAGAGACAGTGGACGAGGGCAATCTTCACTTGGCAGCACAACTAGCACTGCCATTGTTCGTACAGTGGTTCTTGAGGCCTTACTCCGATAACCCGAACCGCCCAGACGATAACTACGAGTGTTTGACCCCTTGAGCTTTGGCGGTCGCTTCGCCCCAACCAATGCCATGGTGCAAAATTGCCAACCAAGAGAACGACTGGGAAGTGCGAATGAAGCAGACGATCGCATTGCTTGTCCAGGACCACAGGATGGACCTCACGTGGCGCCATGGACCATTAACAGTTCTGCACTACGCAATAATTTCCGGACCCTGGATGACCGAGGCTTTGATCCAGGCTCTGGACATGAAGAACGAGCCAAAGAGGCACGACATGTTCCTGTATGAAGACAACGACGGTCTTTTTTACTCTCCAGACGAATATGTCGAAAAGCTCCTGAAGGTAGAGAAAAAGAAGAAAGCAGCCCTGTTGAAAAGCCTAAGACTCGGCGAATTCGACTCCCGTTTTTACCGCGAAATGATGCCAGGCGCGGGTGAACAGCCAACAGGATATAAGGGCTTGCCTCGGCACCTCGCAAGGACATGGGAGGAATACGAAGTTGAGAAGATTCGCGAGGAGGCACAGAAGGAGCAAGAGGCTCGCATAGCTGCACATGTTGCAAATTACGACCACTGAAAGAATGTTTATAGCACATTTCAAGAAGATGCTACCACGTGGTGCAAGATTCTGGGACTTCAGGAACTTTGACTGCCGCTATTTTCTTGCATACATTGACTTCTCGCAGAAAAATTACAAAAAACGTTCAAGCATCCTTGACTGAGCTCTCAAGGCAACAGCAGGAGGCCGGATACTTGTCCGGAGCGGCAGATAGCCGTTACATACTTGCAGTTAGTCTACAGTCAGAGAACATCCACTCGAACCTACAGGCTGCGAAGAGCTTGTATCAACAGATCATTGAGGGAAAAATAGAAAGAAATCACCAAAAGAATGTCATTCCTCGCAGCTCTTATCAGCTGGGCCGCTATCTCTACTCGGAAGGGAAATACCAAGAAGCTAAGGCCTACTTTGAACAGGCTATTGATAGCCCCCTCAAGTGGCTCGCGTCTGTCTACTTTAAAGGGCTTACATTATATCACCTGGAGATGTATAGTGATGCCGCATCATGGTTCAGTGCGGCCCCTGGGATGGAAACATGCACAGCGAATGCCATAGAAACTCTGAATTGTCTCTATTGGGTTGGAAGAAGTTATGCTGCAATGGGGAACTGGCTTGAAGCTGAGAATAAGCTTGATCTCGCATTGTCGTCCAGCAAAGCTCAAGGAGGCTGGCAATTCGCCTCAGATTGCCGTTATCACTTTGGCCGAGCCCTTTTCGCGAACCAACAGTATACTGCAGCTAAGCACCACTTTGAGCTGCTCTCGAAAACGCCCGGCAACCGACCGGCAACGCCTTTGGGAAGCGATTATTATCTTGGATGCTGTCTGTTGGGATTGGGACAGTTTGACGCGGCAAAAAAGACGTTTTTGGAAAGCCGCGTTCTGTCGCCAGAATTCGAGCAAGCTCACTTGAAAACTCAAGACGTTACTAACGAATTGGCTATAATGTCGGCGAATTTTCAGCTATTGCGAAGCATGAGGTCCCCCAATCTCTTGGACGTCTCTATTTTGGATAACTTGTTGACGTTTTTCGAAAAATGGTGTTCCACTACTAAGAACTACGAGAACTCCGACCCAGCCATTGCGCTGGTTGAGTACCACCTCGCGCTCATGGCAGTGTCCCATCACCGGCTAGCGCGAGCCGTCGTCTTTTTCGAGCTGGCCTTGGCCAATCACGAGATCAAATCCAAACGGCAGGCGCACAGAGGTAGCACACTGCCTGTGCTTAAATGCCAATCTGAACTCGGCGAAGCCCTCCACAAACTAGGTAGACATGAAGAAGCCCTTGTCCCGCTTTGCCAGGTCTTATAAGAGCTCAAAAAGTCCATGCCTGTCACGCAAGAGCCATCGGCTGCCGCTTCACAGCAGAAATTCAACCATCGAGTGCGGGTCATGGACGCGAAATTAAGCCTCTGCAAAGCATCGTATTTCGCGGACTATACTTCAGAGGCCGAACAGTTGGCCAAAGACGTTCTCGCCTGGGCACAACGACAACAGCAACGAAACCAAGAAGAAGACCAAAAACGTGAAGAAGAGAGAAAACAACAACAAGAAGAAGAAGAAGAAGGAGAAGGAGAAAACTCCTCCAAGGAACAAACAGATGAGCAGAAGCAGACACTAGAAGAAGTGAAATCGCTCGAATCACAAGCAATACAAGAGCAGAAACCAGGAAGCCAGCCACAGCAGCACACGTCTGCCTGCTGTCGCCGTACGCACACCCAGATGTGCGCCCTAAAGGCCCTGTGCCTTTTAGCACAGATCACCCATAACATTGGCGAAGACTATTCACGGAGCGTATCTCTCTGTAACGACGCCTTGGCCATCATCCCCCCCTCAAGGTCGACATGCCCTCATTCAACTTCAGCAAGCACGAGAAATATCTGCACACCTACCTGGCGCTCTCCCTGGCCAAGCTGCCGGGGCGGTGGGATGAGGCTGAGGAGCAGGCCCGCAAGGCGATGAAGCTGAAGGGAGGGACGGAGGAGATAAAGTGTTTACAGGACATTAAAGAGTTTGTAGACAAGTTTTTGGGCTGTTGTGGGCTTGGTAGAGGGATAGATACTGTACATGTACAGTACAATAAGCAATGCAATTTTGCTGACGGGGGCGGAGAGTTAGACCAGAAACACCTGTCGCCAGGTGGCTAGGCAGGTAAATTAATACAGTTAAAGTCCTTTCTAGGTTATGAGCCAGCTTAACCGAGCCACTGAAAATCCCCGATGAAGATACATACGAACGAACCCCTTTCCCTTGACATACATAGTTCTACCAATTCAATTTTTCTTCTACTTTCAGTAGGGTATAGTGTTCATTAGAATTAACGGCATTTACTTTATATGTAACTAACTATAATAAAAACAAAATAGTATATCCATAATTTAATAGGATTTTTAAACAATCACCGGCATAGTAGCGGCGGCAGCAGAAAAAATGGGGGGAGGGTGGTAGTTTTATATTTGCATAGCTTGTTAGTTCTATATCCTACAATGGAAATACTTATGGGGGAAATTTGAACTATGTCCTGATGGCCCTTCATACGAAACTCAACGGCTCTCCGGCATCAGGGCGGGCCAACCCGGCTTGTACATCCTCCATGTAGCGGATCAGCTTGTGCTCGACATCTCGGGGGGAAAGATGGAGCTGAAGGTTGCTCAGAGGACCGATTAGGTTCTTGATTTATCTAGTGCCAGGGAAAGCATCCTGTGACGCATATTATCACCGAAACCTAAAACATCTGTTTACGTATACAGTAGCTACCTAAGGTAGGGAGCTAAGGCTCGCTCTCCATTGCACGAATGCTGCTGTAATAACATTCCGCTCTACGCGCTCCAGATTTGATTACCAACCGACGGTCTACACCATCACTACATTTCTGGAGTCTAAACCTTTCATCAGAGGCAATTCGAGATGTTGTCACGAGCGTATTAATTAAGAAGGCATAGTTGAGCAACAGGGATACGTCCTGGGGGGTATCGGTAGACGCTACTTGCTCACTAAGAAACGTGCAAGAGATAAACAAGAAAAAAAACAGAATCTATAGAAATGAAAATAATCCGAGTTTCATCATCGTGGTGCTACTAAAAATAAGCAAGAACGCGGCCACAGCGGGCACCGTGTAGAACGCAAACCCCCAGGCTGCGGTGAACGCAGACTCTCCTGCCCGCCTTCGCCTTGCCGCGGTCAGCTTGTCCTCCTGCTCGACTATGATCTGGCGCAAGTCCTGCATGGCCTTCTTGCCGGTCTGGACCTCTGCGGCGAGTCTCGCGTTACTCATCGCCAGGTCCTTCCGCACCCGAGAGACTGTGTCGAGCATTCCTCTGGTTTGCTCGTGTTTCGCCTCGGCGTCCTTGAGCCACTTGATTTCCCCCTCCAGGAGCTTGCGCGTCCGGCGGGCCGCGGCGAGCGCTTGTAGGACTTGCGAATTCTGCATCTCGGCGCAGGCGCACCGCACCTCGAGCTCCTTGTTCTTCTCCCATAGTTGGGAGGCGGTCTTCTGCTTCAGGTCGTGCTGCACGCACAGGTCGCGCCACTGCTGCTTCGCGTTCTCGGGATCGGGGTCCAGTTCTATCTTGCTCAAGTTGAATAGCGGGCCCCCATCGCGCACGTCTTGGAAGTGAACGGGGTCAAGCGGACTGGGATCTATGACTGAGCTCCAGCGCGCGGTGGCAAGGTTAATAGGCCGCCGTGGCAGCGTTGGTTTGGTTGGAGGAGAGTCATCAGATGATGATGGGCCAGTCTGTTCCGAACTATCGTTGTGTGTACCTCTGGCCTAATTTCCCGGATCTCGTTAGATATTCGGTATACGATAATAGGGGGAAAGCCCACGAGAAATGTATCGGAGACATGTAAATTGTAGCGAGCAGAGGGGAACATAGTACTAACCGTCAAGACAGGAGTCAGAGGGCGGGAGCCATTCGCGCCTAGCCCAATGATCTGGGAGAGGCTATGGCGAATGCTTGATCGAGAAAACATCGCGATTTACTATGCCGATGAAGATCATGCAAAAGATTTTTGGGCAGAACAGATTACCTCGACTTGTTTATATACCCGAGGATGTAATGTAAGTAAGTATAAGGTTATAGTTCAACCTCAAGGTGAAAGAAACCTCCGCCCCAACCTGATCTCGAACATGCACTTTATCCTTTAGCAAGAACCTAATAGTAGCCGTAAACGGGTCGGGGATGAAACTGTTCGCGCAATCCCAGTGCAACCTAATTCCAAGTCACATATGAAGTCTTCTGGGGTAGCGTTAGGGGCCGAAGCCACAGATAGTATACTTGTTATTGGTGTTTTTAGACATGTTTGCACAGATTGGCTGAGTCTGCACGTCTAACTAATCTCCGGATGCCTAGAAATGAGTTCAAGAAAGTAGGAGGCGGAGGAATCGGGGATTCACCACTGTTCGAAGCTGCTACTAAGCTGCAAAAACAGCTGTAGACTAACCCTCTAACATCATTAGAAACGTGATGAGTTTAATTGGCGCAAAGATGGCGGTTCGGAGTCTATCGACCTGGACTCAGAGGCCTATTGAATCCCCCAACACGATTCATGTACTGGCGATACTCCGTTTTCTTCGCCTTGTATACCGCTCCCGCATTGTTGCCGGCGACTTTCTGGCCCTTTGTTGAACCGAAACCACCGAAGCCCATCATTGCCTGCATAGCATTCATCTCATCATCTTCTTCAACTGCAACGCTGTCGTCTTCGTCCATGGCGTCTGCTCCACTATCGTCCTCACGGTCCGGCTTTCTTCCCCGTCTTTCTTCATCTCTTGGACTGTCCTCCTTGCTCTTCTTCTTGCTCTGTCTGCTCTTTCGGCTTGTATCATCATCGTCTGGATCCCCCTTAACTGACGAGTGACCCGAGCCTCTATCTGTGATCTTCGATCGTGTTGGAAGGGGCGAATATGGATTATGAGTTGCACGTCCTGGTTTCCCTACCGGACTTCTCTGCGGCGATAGAGAGGGCCGGGGTTCTCTGCGCTGCGCTGGACCTTTGCCAAAGTTAGGGGTAATCATACAGGGGCGGTGGCGCATCGTACCTCTTGGTATTGTAGGTTTTTCGCGACTATCATCATGCCGACGCCCGTCCCGCTCCCTTTCTCTATCTGGGTCCCTTTCCCTGTCGTAATGGCGGCCGTCTGCCTTGTCCCGTGTGTTCTCGTGGCCTCGCCGCTTGTCTCTCCCATAGTCTCGGTCTCTGCGCTCACGCCGTTCGCTTCGCTCATTCACGGGTGATCGTGATCTGGTTCGCTGTCGACGATCTCGGCTGCGGGGTCGCTCATCCCGATATCGATCACGGTTATCTCTCCTGTCTCGTGCGCCTCCACCGTGCTGGTTACGTCGATCGGATTCATCCCACATTGCCCTGCTGTCGGGGCGATTCCGACCGCGACGAGGATGGTCGGCCATGATATGAATGCTATCAAATGTAGAACCGAGAAAATGGCGCGTCGATTACGGATTAATTATTGGAGAGCTCACACGTGGTGGCGCGTGTGAAAGTCTATGTAAGTACAGGATGAAGTACAGAGTAAGAGATGTGAAAATGGATTGACGGAAACCACCTGGGCTTGCAGGGATATATGCCTGCGCTGTTAGGGACGAAATACTGTACCTATTTATAGTGGGACTTGCAAGTACTAATGCTAAGGTTGTAGGTACCTATCTCCCATTCACTGGCTGGTCCCCCTACTTAAGTCGTACCTGACTTTTATATAAAGATAAAGATGTAAATTTATATTCATCTTACTCAAGTTAAGTTAATCATGTCGTTTTTACCTAGCTAGTGAATCCCGAAATTCCTTCTTTTTTTCTTTTTTTAAATTGTAAATTAATCAAAGTTTTGTAGGTGGGCTACTTACTCATTAACAGCCTCAGCAGCATATGTAGCCACGCAATATAGTGCGGGGCAGGCACCGACTGTGCATTGCCCAAACATCCCCAAAACAGGGGTCAATGGAGCTCTACAAGCATGTACTCAGTCGGTACCTCATTGGTATTAGAACGCTGACGTCAAATCTAATCGATAAGAGCTTTCTTTCCCACAATTACAGGTACCAGTACCTTGCTAGCAACCTCCAGGATGCCAGCGATAACCTAAAACCGTGTTCAGTTCTAGAGCTTCGAGAAGCCTCACAGCCATTGCATTCCTGAGATTCCGTCTGCCTTGTATAACCCTTTTCGCATATCATTCCCCCCTATTGCGGCCAAGGACTAGCGTCATCTTTCGGTTCAATGTTGCCATGGGGTTCTTAAGCCAATTGACAGCTGGGCTGTCTCTCTTCCTTCTAGCCTCTGCAACTACTGAAAACAATGAAGGCGTCCTTCACAGTGAAATCGGCCGCTTGAATAATCAAAGTCTTCTATGGGGTCCCTACCGACCCAACCTATATTTCGGCATTCGCCCGAGGGTACCGAGTGTATAGCAGCCGCTTTGTCCTGGGTAAAGGTTGATAACTATGTTGATGTGCAAGGTAGTATGTAGTCCCCAGTCGCCTCCATCCTCGAGTAGGTAGGAGCCCGCACTGACTTCTCTTGGGATAGATGTCCGCTATACCTGTGAACAGAATGAAGACATGGCAGGCTACGGCTGGGAAGAGTATGACACTCGGAAGGGCGGTGTCCAGACCATTCATGATGCCAAGAACCAGATCGACATGACCACCATGTTTGTCAAGATTCCTGGGGGTGCGCATGGCGGGAGCTGGGCGGCAAGGATCAAGGGCGAGCCCCGCGAAGATGCGCCGGCAGATCTCAAGACTACCGTCATTTTCTACCTCGTTACCGAGGGTATGGATGAGACTATCGATGTTGCTGAGGGTGCCCCGACCGGTTTCGACGAGGACGTGACTTTTACAGGGACGTCCAAGCACTTAGGTGGGTACAAACTCGTGGTAACAAAAGGAAAAGGTGCCCATCCAACGAGTGACCATCCTGCGTCGGTCCAGAGAGACTTGGAGAAGACAGTGGTGCACTCGGATACTGTGCCCCTTCATCATCTATGGCAGGCCAAGAAGCTCTTTTTCCAAGCTCTCCAGGAGGGTGTGAACGAAATCATTAAGGAATATGGCCCAGAGACTGCCCCACCACCGTGCAGGTGTATCAGTTACCGAACACTGCCAAATCTGGGAATATACAGATTGTCCAGAAAGTATTCGAAGGTCCATTTGAGTTCGACGTACTATTTTCCAGCGAATCTTCTGGCAAGGATGTCACAAGTGAGGATCTATCACGGGAGATCAAATTGACCACGGAGGCCTTCAACGACCGATTCCAGGAGATCTTCGCCCCTAAAGCACCGTTTGACACGGCAGAGTACGAGAAATTCGGAAAGAGTATGTTGTCCAACCTGGCTGGAGGTATTGGCTATTTCTACGGACAGCACTTGGTCGACCGATCCGATGCCCCTGAATACGAAGAGGAGAATGAAGGGTTCTGGGAGGGGACAGCAGAAGCGCGGGGCCGTAGGCAGGAACAAACCGAGGGCCCGTACGAATTGTTCTCAAGCATTCCGTCCCGGCCATTTTTCCCGCGCGGATTCCTTTGGGATGAAGGATTTCACCTCCTTCCTATCATCGATTGGGACACAGATCTTGCGCTAGAGATTGTGAAAAGTTGGTACAACTTAATGGACGAAGATGGCTGGATCGCACGGGAACAAATCCTTGGTGAAGAAGCCCGAAGTAAAGTGCCAGCAGAGTTTCAAGTCCAGTACCCGCATTACGCTAACCACCCACGCTATATCTAACCCTCGAGGTTTTCTTAGAGAAACTCCAAAAATCCAACGGCAGCCAGGACACAGGCAAGGAGAGGCTCTCTACAGGCGATATTCTACACACTACTTATATCGACAATCCCCGAATTAGGATTGGAGTATCTGCGAAACTTATACCCTCTTCTTCGTCGTCAGTACCTGTGGTTCAAAAAGACGCAGTTTGGCGACATCAAAAGCTATGACCGAGAGGCGTACTCAAACAAAGAAGCCTATAGATGGCGAGGTCGGTCTGTTCAACACTGCTTAACAAGTGGTTTAGACGATTATCCCCGGCCGCAACCGCCTCATCCTGGCGAGCTTCACGTTGATCTCTTGTCTTGGATGGGTATGATGACCCGGACATTGGCGAAGGTAGCTGATGTAGTTGGGTTGCCACAAGACGCCGAAGAATATAAAAAAGCTCTCGACGGTATTTCCCATAACCTGGTCGATCTCCACTGGTCTGAGGCAAGAGGCTGCTTTTGCGATGCCACTATCGACGACTTTGAGGAGCATTCTCTAGTTTGCCACAAAGGCTACATCTCATTGTTTCCCTTCTTGATGGGTCTATTAGAGCCTAACGATGTCAAGCTAGGCAAGGTTCTCGACCTCGTAGGCGATGAAAGCGAGCTTTTCAGCCCACATGGAATTCGAAGTTTGAGCAAAAAGTCGGTATTCTACGGAACGGATGAGAACTATTGGAGAAGTCCCGTATGGATTAACATTAACTACCTTGTCCTTGTGCAGCTCCGAGTGAGTCTCATCCTATTCTATATTTCCTCATCATACTAATCCATGTCCAGAGCTACGCCCTCCAAGACGGCCCTTTTGTGGCAACAGCTAGGGACTTATATAACCGTCTCCGTCAGAACCTCGTGCAAACTGTGTACAAGAGTTGGGAGGAGACAGGATTTGCATGGGAGCAGTATAATCCGGAGACCGGTGCCGGCCAGCGAACACAGCATTTCACTGGCTGGACGAGTCTGGTGGTGAAGATGATGGCCATGGATGAACTAACCGATGGTAGCAGCAACCATGTTAGAGACGAGCTGTAGATTTTCTGCCTCGATTTGGGTAACCCAAATACTACTATGTGTATATTGTAGAAAACCTTATGATAAGATATGATAAGCGCTAAATTCAATAGAGTGGCGATTTGCTAGAATTACTTCGCAATTGCGTTGGCCTTCAATTTGTCGCTCCAACCTGATCTTAACAAGGAACTAGCAACGTAACGAGTATCCTGCCGGTGTTATCAGATACCAGCAATTAATAAATAACAGAAGTATTACCAAAGAATATCTTGGAGCGCGAATCATCAAACACCTAGAGAGGATGATGTGATCTATTTTCAAGAAACAGAATTCGATGTGATTAGAAAGATCGCGCTACCTCTTTCCCTAAGCCTCAAGAACCATAATCCCACAGTTATAAATCTTGACATACACGACTATCTATTCCGCGTTGTTGAAAAGATGCCCCTATATAAATGTTGAACTCCTTTCGCATGCCGGACCGCTCGCAGTCGTACGTACGTACGTACCCCTGACCCATGCTTGTTGAACAAATGCAACCCCGATATGCCGACCCGCAAGATGTTGAACCGCCGTGAAACAACGCTCGCCGCCCACATTTTATAAAATATACGAATAACAACTGTCTTGCAATGAAGATAGTTATTATGCTTCCTCGAATATACCCACCGAACCCTTCAGCTTTATGAGCATCTCGTCTCTCTCGCCTTCCGCTGTGCTCAGCGCCGTCACAGCTCCTCCGGCACCAAGGTGCCATGTCTCTGTATCTCCGACGCCCGCTGCGGCGTCAGAGGCAGCAGCAGCCGAGATAGTCTCGTCGTCCCACCGGAACAGACTCCGGATCGTCACGCTCCAGTCGCCGCGTCCGGCGGCATCCATGTACCCCACGACGCCCGAATACAGACTGCGCTCGCGAGCGCGCGGGCCTTCGAGGCCCTGCAAGATCTCGCAGCTGCGCTTCTTCGGGGCGCCAGTCATGCTGCCAGGCGGCAAGCTAGCGGCGAGGACATCGAGGCCCGTGGGCTCGTTCCCCGGGGCGCGCGGCAGCCGGCCCTCGACGACGCTGATCATCTGGAACACGCTCGCGTACTCCTCGACCTGCAGCAGATGGGGCACGAGGACGTTTCCGGGCCCGCACACGCGGTGCAGGTCGTGGCGGACGAGGTCGACGATCATCAGGTTCTCGGCCTCTTCTTTCGGGATATGCAGGATCGCCTCGGCGGCCGCGAGCGTCGACACCGCGGGGGACTTGCGCCACCGTCCCCTTCATCGGCCGCATCGAGCACAGCCCCGCGCTGTCGAACGTCAGGAACCGCTCCGGCGAGCTGCTCACGAGCGTGGCGCCGCCGAGGCGGACGTACGACGCGAAGGGCGCGGGCTGCCGCGTTCGCAGGGCCCGGTAGAGCTGCCACGACGACGGCGAGGAGGACTTGTCGTGCGCCTGCAGGGACCCTTCGAACCGGCTCCGCGGTCGCGTCACGAGCGTCTGGTCGGTCAGACATAGCTCGTACGAGTCCCCCGCCGCGATGAAGTCTTGACACGCGCGGACCTTGGCCTCGTATTCCGCCGCCGCGGGCACGCGGATCTCGGGCGTCGCGTGCCCCGACGTGGGCGTGTGGGGTGGGGTGAGCTCGTCGCCCTGCCGCACTTTGCCGAAGTTGGCGGGGATTGCGTTCGACCAGATGGGGGAGCGCGTGAGCTTGTCGGCGGTCGTCTCGAGCCAGACCTGGCTCGAGAGGTCCGAACTCGATAGGGTCTGGATGCGCAGGGTGCCTTCTAGGTGGTCGATCACAATGCTCCTGGTTACCCAGGCGAAGGACAGATCCGTCCTATCGTGGCGCCGTTCCTCATATAGCTTGACGTCGATCCCTTCGAGCCCTAGCTCGTATGTCGTGTAGCCCATAAAGCCACCTATGAAAGGGTCCGGCGTCTCGTCACTCGGGATTCGGCGTTTCGTCCAAAAGTCGGCCAGGAACTGCCATATCGTTTGTCCGGGGTCAAGTTCTACCTTCTCGGTCGTTTTCTGTGCTGTTTGGGGACTTGAGGAGCAACGTGCAGTGACATGTCTCTCCCCCGTCCGGTATTCTAGCTTCAACGCCTCGTCTACGTCGAGGGCAATGATGCTGTACCGTCCACGCACATCTAACCCCGTCCTCTTTAATTTTGCGCTTGCCGATTCGAGCACTATAAACTCGCTTTTACCATCTTGTAGTATCTCAACTACGTCCGGAACTTCAATATGCAGTGGGATGTCAAGAGACTGGGAGAAGTATGTTGCACCCAGGCCGAATGAAGATACGATCCCATGATCTCGAAGCCAAGAGGGAGAGCCGTTAGTCGCACTAGCATCTACTGCCATAGGCGCCTCCAACTTTTTGGAGATGTTAGCTTCGTGAGATACAGACTCAGGTTTTCGGCCCGTAGCGTAATTCCACGCCATCGCTTCCTGAAACCAGTTCACGATGACCTGGTGACCCGTCGACTCAGTGCAGACCGACTCGGGGTGGTACTGCAGCCCCCAGAACGGCTTGGTCCGGTGCCTGACGCCCATAAGAATGCGCTCGACCATGTTCCCCCGGTCCTCATACGTCCAAGCTAGTGGCACGAGATCCGGGAAAGGGGGTGGGGAACGCCATTTTGCATCTTGCCACTCCTCCGCGGGGACGGATTCTTGTCCGACGTCTGCGTGCAGACTGTGGTACAACGTCGCTTTGAACGTCGGCACATCCACGAATATGTTTCTGTCCTGCTTTGCATCTAGATGGTCGATTTCTCGAATCATGCCGTGTAATCCTGTCTGCAGTCTCTTCACTACTGCACCACAACTGACAACCAGGCTCTGGAAGCCGAGGCATATCCCAAGCACGGGGGCCAGGCCTTGCCCCTCAAGATCCCAGATGTATTTCATGATTCCGACATCCTTATCTACATCGGGCGCACCGGGGCCCGGGCCGCAGACGACGGCATGATATTGCCTCACCAGCTTCCCCAGCGCATCTTTGAACCCCGCCTTCTTGGGATCAAGGTGGGCCGGATCAATAGGCAGGACGTCAACATCCACCTCCAGGACGGTCGTCAGCAATGAGACGATGTTGTTGCTGAAAGAATCGTAGGCGTCGATGAACAGTATGCGCGGACGACCCATTGCCACACACGATGGTTGGCCGGACGCAGAACCCGGAAGTCTCCGAGTACCACAGGCTTATGGGTGGTGTTCACTCGGTATCTCCCCTCAACTGCCGACAATTAAAAAAAAAAAACTCAATAATGCAGAGGAGATCAAGAGGTAAGCCTATCGAAGCATCGAGGTAGGCGATAAAGAGTCAAAATTTCAGGGTTCGATCGGCTTACATCGGGAAAAGCGGGACCTCTACAATCTAGTAGGTATAGACTAAAGCTCCTCTTCCTAGCACTACGTGTATCACTGTCACATGCATCTACATACATCTCTCACATTATAAACTATGTGTATAATAGAGCTTCTATGCATATGTAGGTAGATAGGCAATCTTACTATGAAGAGTAGCTTTTTCTATCTACACACAAGTCCTTCTGAGTCGACTTATTCGTTCCCTTCGTCACGTCCTCGGTGATCCTTCGGCTTCGGGTTACGTCGGAGAAAGTTCTTGGGTTCGCAAGGACGGAATAAGTACAGTACAACTTCGCCAAGGTCTTTCTCCTCACAGCTAGCTCGAAGTCTAACCTACCGGTAGGTATTCTAGTGCAACAAGACTAAGGTTATAATAGTACGCGCTACGCGCCAGGGTGCCATGTCCTTTCTGCTCTTAACTATCTCCGAATCAATTCCTCTTTCATGCTCCCGAGGTCCTATCTCTCTACCTCGACTCTTCTCACCTCATCTCCAACTTGCTGCTGACAAGCGCAGGAATTTCATAGGCCCGATAGCATCATGGGTAATAAATATAGTAACCTGTGTTCCGTTCAGGATACAGTAAATCGTAAGTTCAATCACGTACACAGTCCTCGTCTACTCGTCCTAGCTCATTTTTCTCAGCTGGAACGTATCTGCACCGAGAGGATATACGACGGAAACCCGGGTGTCCGCGGTCTTCTATTTACGTATTTATATGCCCGTGTGATATACCTGCTTGTACGATGCCACCAGAGCTGGATTCGCGCGTAAGCCATTCCCCAGTCATAATGTCGAGGGAATGATGATATGCGACGAAGAAGGAGAAGGGGAACGTACGAGCCTATCGGTCAAGGCATGTAGTATACGAGTGCGGTCGAAGGTGTATCCGCCATATGCGGGCACTGAGACAATTCTTGAATATCACAGCCCCGTGGTGAAGCCATCATGGTTCGAGAGCTACTTGCCTATTCAAGCCGTTCACCCATTGTGGCATGATGTCCCTATTGGTAGAAGTTTGAACCAGCCGGTAGTGACAGCCAGGTAGCAGATTTAAAATTGCAAATCCGTTATACCGTAGGTTAGATGTAGCTTGGGGTAGAGCATAGTAGCTGTATAATATTAGTGATGATCGATGAAGAAAGGGACCAATACTAAGATGCTACTTCCAATCTACTTCCACATCCTCCTATTAAAATACACGGAGAGGAGGGGAACCAAGCGCATGTGGTATGGGTTGAACGACGAGCTTTTAGCAGTATAGACATGACAATAAAGGGGAGCCAAAGCATGAAAGGAAGTACAACAGCGTTCTAATGCTAGATGGATACTACGTAACGTCAAATTGTTGCGCCCATCGCTGGTAATACGTTGCTCGTCCTCTTCGGGCCGACATATTCGCCATCCAATAGCCTAAATACATCTGAATCAGCTGTTCTATCGTTCTGGCGATGCACCGCGTCCCAGCAAGTTGTTTCAACATCGTGAGCGTGGCCAACCAGGATAACTTCGCACGGAACATACCCCTGGCGAGGTCACCATAGTCACACCATGCGTGAAATCAGACTCGCCGGTGTACCGTAAGCAGAGGAGTCAGGTATGGCAATTAAAATGTTACGGTAGAAACCGTAGAGAGACATCAAGTTTGCACACAGAAACACGCAAGGATGACAGGGACGCTCAACTTCAGGAGTCGAGCCGTGCCTGCTTAGGTAGGTACCGTGCCATAGTTGGATTCGTCATGAATAGACGTTTTACCGAAGAATTGGACTGCACTAGGTTCTAATATTTTAGGCCCTCGATATAGGTGGCCCTAAATCGATCCTGCTGTCCTTTTTGCCTTAACAGCCATCTATACAAATGCAAGACCTCTTATTGTTGACTCCAATCTAGCCCGTACCGTGCATCCGAGACCTTGTAATTTCGCAGTGCCTCTATCGCCCCTTCGGCGTCAGTAGCCGTAACAATAATACCGGCATTGCCGGGCTTGAGGAATTGCTCCTCGACGGCTTTGCGGATCCAGTCCAACAGGCCGTCATAGAATCCGTCAATGTTGAGCACGCACACGCCCCTGCTGTGAATGCCGAGCTGATTCCAGGTTGCTGTTTCAAGCAACTCTTCCATGGTGCCGAAGCCACCGCTTAGTGCAATGAAGCCGGAGCCAGGACCACCTTCCAGCACTTCCTGGGCCATCATACGCTTGCGTGTGTGCATGTCCTTGACTACCGTTGTGCGGCCATATACTCGCTCCTCGGGAACATGGTATCCATTGGCATCTTTCTTCGCTGCGTAAGTGTCGTCGCGCTCCCACTTCACGAGGGCCTCCGGGATAATGCCGTGGACGGCGCTTGGGCCGTTTATCGAGACAATTGTCTTAGCCACCTCGCCCATGAGCCCTACTGTGCCGCCACCGTAGACTAAAAGGAGAGCACGGAGATTAGTGTGATGAACAGAGTAGCAAGCAGGATAGCTAGCAAGTGACATACCTAATTCGATGTTCTTCTCAGCCATGACCTTGCCCAAGGCTCGCGCAGCTTCAATATGCTTCGGGTTCTTGCCAGCAGAGGAGCCGCAGTAGACGCAGATCCTGGCCTGTGGCGGAGTTGCGTTCTGGTTCAGCATAGAGGGCGACGATGTTCGTGGTGTGGCAACAGAAGAAGGCATTGGGGATGCGCCGCCGGACTCCATTGTGGTAGGTAGGTTGTAGAATGTCTTCACGCTCGCACTTAAGAAATAGGAAAAGTAAGGGGCGGTCAGAATGGGTTCTGGTGTCGAGGGCGCGATTGGATCACCGTCCGAGAAGCTGAATTCGGAGAACCGTGATGTCTGAGACTTTGTGAGGTCAATGCGAGCGACACGGGGACGGGCAGATCAGATCAGATCAGATAAACGTGGGAGAGTGGCAAGTAAGTAACACGCATGAGAAACAATCTATTTCACGACACACACACACAGAGAGAGAGAATATGGGGGACAGCAGCAGTGAATGATAGAAATACTAAAGACAACAGAAAAGGAATAATGCGAGCCACACCGGTCAAACAAACCATGTGTGGTAGGTAGTTGAGTCACACAATGGCTCTTCCATTAGGTAAGTCCAGTTAATATAAGGTAGGTAGTAAGGTAGGTATTATTAGCTTCAGGTACCGGAGGCCAGAGAGTCCTGGTCCTGGGCAGACGAGACCGGGCGGGTAAGACTGTGTGCGAGTGAGCCATTGATGACGTCGCCTGCTGGAGACGGCAAGCAAGCAACAGATGGAGCTGCATCTGTACGCGGCCCACATTGTAACCGTTTGAGCCATTTGGGCTATTGTCATTAGCAGTCAATTTGCCATTGTTTGCCATTCTAACGTTCACGTGTTGTGTTGTGCTGTGCTCTGTTGTGTTGGGCATGGCTACCGCTACCGCTACCGATCATTTATGTGCGTTGCGGGGCCGTTGGGTTGTTGACGGCGTCAGCGAGGAGTCATCGTGACCGCCGAAGATGGGATGGTCACGGGTGAGTTCAGGTAGCCTTGACGGGGCTTATAAACCCCTTGCCTGCTGATAGGTAGGAGGGGGGAGGGGCTCTGCGTGAGGGTCTAGAGCCTTAACCACATGTGCACCTGGGCAAGCTTAGGTACCTATCTACTGGACCTGGCCACTGTTGCCCGTCAGCCGGGTGCCAGCCGGAGAAGAATGAATGTCGCAATTGCTTGACATCATGCTACCTAGGTACCTTAGATTAGATAACGAGCCTTATCGACACATCCACTCCCTTTCATCACATTCGACACGTCTTTCGTAACCTTCTTACCTACATAGGTAAGCTACTTATTCAACGAGTTGCCTGGGAGGTATTCACTCTCAAATTGCTGTGCGCCGTCCTCTCACAGCATAACCTGCCGGCTCCGACTCCTGCGGCAAGAACTCGGCGCATTCCTCAGCGAGAGCCATACGTCGGTGGTATCGTCACAATGCCGGAATCAAGCGGCGCTCCGGCTGGCAATGGCGCCGGAAATGAGCAAGGTGTACGTGATGCAGCTGTTCCGATCCCTGTGTCGCGCCACGGTTTGACCTCGAGCTAAGCTAACCGTGTCTCTCCTCCCCTGCAGTCATCCGTCTTTTCCAAGATCGCACAAGGCGTCATCATCTGGTTCGGGGTTCAGATGCTCATGAAGCAGTTCACCGGCGGTGGCAACCAGCCGCAGACGGCCACGACGAAAGATTCCGATGGGAACACGGTGCAGATACCCGCCAACACCGGCGAAATCCCTGCATATCAGCTTCGCCCGCCAACATTAGACCCGGGCGCTGCCTACAACCGCATCCCCCAGCGCTTGGCCCCCATCTGGCCGATCGATAGCACCATTGATATCGTTGTGACCCTGTCTGAGAGCTTCGTTCCTCCCAAGATCGCAAGTCTCCCCGAGGAGATGATCGCTCTGAGAGAGACTGGTTTCAAGCTAGGCGATCCGAACGACAAGCGGTCCGCTGAAACTTCTTTTGACGTTCCCACCTCCGTGCAGAATAACGGCACTCTATGGGGTCACTTCTATTTTGGTCTCACGGGTTCCAACCTAGATCCGAAGGAACCTGGTTTCAACCCGGCTACGGCTGTCCACTTCGCCTACCCTCTCACTCAATATCTGCCCAAAAAGAAGGAAGCCAAAACACGTAACCTGCTAGAGGATAAGGCCGAGGTTGTAGAGGAGCCGGAACTGGAGGTAGCTGGTCCCGTTATCGCCAACTATTACCATCCAAACACAAGTCTATCATTCATACCCGATACGGGAATATTGGACTTTCCCCGACTCTCCCCAGCAGTTCAACAATTCCTAATGCTCGAGGTACGGTTCCCGAAACTGCAGGCATCGTTCATTACGCTAACTGAATACAGTCAACGGGCGCCCGGGACGGTTCTGGACAGAACTCATGGTACTGTAAGTAATTAGAAACATTCGCTATTCGCCATGGCAGCACTGCAGATTCTAATGCTTCCCTAGATCCGATTTTATTTGTCAACCAATTTTGGCAAATGAAGGCCCATATGACTCTCCTAAACGACACGGTCAAGACACTTCCCTTGCGCCTTGACCTCAATAACTTGAAAAACTGGCAGTTCAACCTCATGGCCACTATGGATCTCAATACCAAACAACAGGCTCGACAGGCTGCCTTTGGCGGCTCTCTTCCTGGTGGTAGTGACGGCAGCGAAGTCGAGCTCATCAAGGAAATCTTTCTTGATACCAATCCCTGGCTTCTGGGTGTTACTGTTGTCGTAAGTATCGCACACTTGATCCTTGAAGCACTCGCCTTCGGTTCCGATATTACGCATTATCGAAAGAAGAAGGACAATGTTGGCATCTCTGTGCGCTCCATTCTGGCAAACGTCTTCATGCAGGCCATCATCTTCCTTTACCTGGTTGATAACTCTCAAAATACCAGCTGGATGATCTTAGGGTCCCAGGGCATCGGTATCATCATCGAGCTTTGGAAAGTCACAACTATAGTGAATATAAGAATGCGACCTGCGCCACCGGGCTCTCTCATCCCGTATCGCATTGCATTTGAAGACAAGTACAAACTGAGTGAGACCGAAGAAAAGACCAAGGAGTACGACGAGATTGCCTTCAAGTACATGTATATTGCCGGTGTACCTCTACTGATTGGCTATGCCATCTACTCCTTGTACTACGATTCGCATAAGTCATGGTATTCCTACATCATCACTACGCTGGTCGGTTCCGTCTACGCGTATGGTTTCCTCATGATGGTTCCTTCGCTCTACATCAACTACCGTCTCAAGAGTGTCGCTCACATGCCTGGAAAGGCTATGATGTACAAATTCTTAAACACTTTCATTGACGACCTATTCGCTTTCACCATCAAAATGCCATTTCTTCATCGTTTAGCTACCCTTCGAGACGACGTCATCTTCTTTGTCTATATATACCAAACCTGGGTATATAAGATTGACTACTCTCGTGTTAATGAATTCGGCCAGGGTGGTGAGGATGATGAGCCGTCGAAGGAGGCTAAGACAGAAGCTAAGGCGGAGCCAAAGTCGTTGCCCAAGGCTGAAAGTGTCGGAGGTGAGGCTAAGGCAACGGGCAGAAACACAGGCGATGCGAAGAAGAGGAAGTAATTTCTCCCAGGGCCGCAGTCTTCCAGTGTTTCTGCAATAGATAAAGTAATACATGGTACATAGAGGAAAGAAGCATCCTTAGATAGACAAAATGGTATTTGAAACCGTACACAAGCAAGCTACTTTCAGTGAACTTATCGACCCAATACTTGGATGATTCTGGTAATGGTTACGCCTTGATGGTAGAAAGGGAGTTTGAGGGTGAAGGCTAGCAATATCAGTCTCCTTTCTAACGGGCTCGATGCTCAGTGTCACGGACTCTATGTATGTAGTAGGCAATAGACTCTTTTTGTTGTACGAGGGTCCTTAAAACACCTCCGTGAGGATATTCTAACTATATACAGAAATCTCTTTATTGTCTACATGCCTTGTGACATTGAAGAACCAGGCTGGCAGGTTATGAATCATAATTATTATCCAAAGGAAAGTTCAATACGCCTGGAAGAGTTTCGACGAGTAAAATATACTGGAGCCTTGATAAGTTCCTAAATAAAAGTGTGAAGCTGTCGAGTTTTCGTTTTCAAATCTTCCCTCTCTTGGGCACGTATGTCCCAGACATTTCTTGTCGCGCAAAGAGCTCTCAAAACAGATCCGATAGTTAGGCTCGACTCTATACATAAGCTCTTTGTTGCGAAGTCCCAAGCCTTACGACACTCGGTAAGAAATCAACTATGGGTTGGGTGAAGATCACCGTTGCTGTGCAAAGGGGTCTAAGCACACTCGCAGGCCGGTCTTAGCTACCTATATATCTAACATATTGTATTATTTGTTCTGCGGGACTACTGTTGTAGCAGAAGCTAGCATCTAGAAATACAAGCAGTTAGTTCTCATTTAGCACAATCTTCAAAGTGAGTACTACTGGAGCTTGCCTTAGTAGTATCTCGAGATTCTTAATGAGATAGGTTCCAGGGAAACGGTGCTTGCAAGTATAGGTTTGTCAATAGATCATTGAAGCGTATTTAGTTTCTGTAATTAACTTTCGGGAAAAGTGAAAGTAGTAGAAGGAAGATATTCATCTTGTTGCAAGAATGTAGCGGTTGGGCCTAGAATACTCACGCCATAAGGTACTCCCTAGTATACCTTCCTTCGTAACTTGCCCACAGTAGGTCTAATAATCCATGCTATCACGCGACAGACGTTAAAACACCACGTTTTGGCTAGTTTAGTCGATGTATTTATTGTTTGTTTTCTTCTACGGTTGTTCGCCCGTCACCCGTTCCCTAGAATTCATATTAAATAGGTTTTATTACCTTTTTAATAATAGCTTGCTACGGTTTATTGTTGCTCTCTGGTTTTAGTAAATATCTTATAATTCTACCCAGTGCTGAATACTCGCAGTGTTGATTATGGCTGAAGTTTTATCAACCCATCTATTATAGGCGTAGATAGATATTGGCTTTCTGATAATTATATACATGCTGCTTTCCATTGTTTTTTGGCAGGATTCTGATGTGGAGATGTGATTATCATAACCACGAATCTTCAATGCTTTAATCTTGTGGTCAATGGAACGTGTGTAAGTAGGTATGGCTTCCCTAGGTCTTCTTACGTGGACATCTCACTTCTCTCCTAATGATGCAGGCGATGAGTTAAGCAAACCCCGAGCAACATGTCTACTAACCATACACGCTATCGGTAATTCATCTCACATGCCCTTTCCCCTTATTTACATCGTGGCCGTGCTGATTCATGTGACCCGGAGGTTATTTCACATACTATTATGACACCGCTTCCGTAGAGCCAAAATAGGATATATTTTGCTATGGCTAGCCTACGAAAAAAAATTTAGACCCTTCCACACCACAATAGTGGTTTCATCTGCCCTATGCTAACTTCTCAGGGAAATCCTAGCAGTGTTGAAAGTAACTACCTGGGTCAAGAAGTCACCAGATGTACAGTACAAGGCATATTGTACCCTGTCATGTAGACAATGAGGTCTCCCAATTTACTCACACAGTCAAGCAAACTGAATACAGACAGGACTCCGATTCACTAGCTACAGTAGACGCAAGCTAGAAGACGGCGAATGGCAATGTGCATAGATACCTAAGGCTCATGCTAAATCCGTCGACCAATAGGACCCCTATTACTAGGCTGCTACTATGTAAATACCCTGCATACACTGCCGAATAGCTTCGTGGCATACCGGCGTCTGCTGGGTTTCATCGCCAGATATAATTTGGCATCATATTAATCAACTATACTACTACCTTAGCATGATCTTCCATGGATCTGGGTGTGTTGCTATTTCTCTCCAAATCATTAGAAATACATACCCAGGGTACGGGCACTTGGACCAGCGATCATCACGGACTTTCTGACAAGAAGCGTATATTGTGTTGTTAACGTTGCTTTGCGCCATCGTACGGTTACTGGTCATGGCCAACTAGATACGCACACATCTTTTGGTAAACACTTCAGGCGTTGTGGCAGTGTGTCGTAGTTCACCGCTCGTGATGATATGCACCCTGGTTACGTTATGATGATGAATAATTCGGTAGTGAGATGGTGTCGTTGCAGGGTAAGGTAGGTAAGGCATTGGGAATACGGTAGGTACCGCGTCTGAGGCAGACGCGTCTTAGCCTATTAGGGGGGTGGTGGAGGAAGGGAGCTATGCGCGAGACTTACGGAAAGGTGGTGTCGACCGCAGGCCCCTAAATTGACAACTCGCACCGCCACCTATCGGAACTCTCGGGGCCCTCATACCATACAATATGAGTGAGACACGCCGTGTCTTTTCTTGGGTGAGATTCTTAATGCCGTTGCGTGGGGCTGTGTTCTTAGATCCAAGTCAACGTAGCATCCCCCATCTGCGCCACCCAGGTTCGTTATAGGTGAATTTGCACAGGGCTGAAGGGCTGGAGCGCTGGCGCGCGCGCGCCATCTGAGACCGTCACATCCCCACGCGTCACCCCCAAGTCTTACACTTTCCTACCGCTTAACTAACTATCTAGGTTAAGGTATACCATGGTACGGACAAACCTTTGGACAATTCCGCGGGGAGCCGGGCAACAAAAACGTCCGATCATCCCATAATAATTAATTTCTAGGTATTCCACCTCGCCCATGTCGCTTGCTGCGTTGTCTACGTACACTACGGCAGATTAGAGACACCCAGTGTAGCAATTGGATGGCAGTCTAGCAAAGCATGTGGGTCTGTCATCGATCCCGCAATCTGTGCTCATACCGGTATACCTACTTATTCTCCTGAGTCCTAGTCCTAGTCCCAGTCAGTCACTGTCCTTGAAAGATGCTACCGTTTTGGGCTTGATGCTAGGTCCTGGGGGGTCCAGTGTTAGCCGCAGGGCTACGGGGGCCCCTGGCTCAGTTCCAATAAAGTCATTTATTTAGTACCGGTATAACAGTAACCTCTGCCGTTCACCTCGGTGCCTCGGTAACCCATGACAGGCAGCAGCATCCTCTTGCGTCTCAGATTGTTCGTCGCCGCTTCGAGAATTAATCTAAAGCAATCCAAAGTGGCCGGAAACTAACCCCGCAACGGGGCCGCGCCGGCATACCGCCTTGATATATGCCAAGAGCTCCCAACGGCGTCTATACATAGCAGCAAGACGAAAATACAGTTGATATTTCAGACATTTTGATTCGTCGGACAGTTTTAGGAGCCCCGTACGTGAGGTAGGGAATAGGTAGACACTTGTTGTTGTGCGAAGGTTTCTCAACCACCTTCGTGGACCTATCTAACTCTTTGTTGTGTAATCTCCGCTGTGCCTTGTGACAGGCAGAGTACGTTTCATTCT
This sequence comes from Xylaria polymorpha, assembly GCA_003426235.1. NCBI lineage: Eukaryota > Fungi > Ascomycota > Sordariomycetes > Xylariales > Xylariaceae > Xylaria > Xylaria polymorpha. Next base: position 65,276 of record NQIM01000058.1, read on the forward strand.
GGTGACCAAAAGTCACCATGCCCATTCCTTACCCTGACTACGATATAAACAGGTGTGAAGATTTACAACGTCAGTAGAAGCTATCGGCGTTAAAATTGTTTTAGTTGGCGAGCTAGTACACCACTACATAGAGTGATAGTATACTGAATGACGTCTATACCCGCAACGGAAGGCACAAAACCTATGTGAAACAATCGTCAACGAAGCTATAGCTGCAAAATTTCCGGATTCTGACGCTATTGTCGGTGACATCAAGTATTCTGATCTAACTTCTTCTTTTCCAGATTTAATATTAATCAACGTTCTCGGCCTTATTCTTAAGCCATGTGCTGCTAGTTATTAGATCGCGAGGAATTGTGGGACTATATCTGATGCTAGTTAGATAGGTAGGGAAGCAACTCAAGTTACCGCTGGGCGGTGATCGGAAGCGCGGATATGTCCTTTATACTAATTACTTATGTCATGGTTTAAGGAGAGGGAAGAAATGCCTCAACCGAGACAAATATTTGGTCTTTGGAAAGTCCTAATATAGATTCTTATTCGCTCCGCGGTGCCTTTTCTACAAATCATGGGCATTGCCCAACGTTACAGTAATGGTGTGTTTTCTCCGGTAATACGTTGTGGGAAACATTTCGAATCTTAAGACAGCGTTAAATATGTTAATCTTGCTGGTTTCTTCCATGTCAACACTACGTGCCGGTCAGGTCCCAGGGAGAATTATACCGAGTGCAAGGTGATTGGAAATCACATAGTCATTAGGCTAAGTCTATTTGCGATATGAAGTATAAATATCACTATGCTTGCTTAAAGAAACTCGACACTTCACACATAACCAAGTAAATCAAACCTATCTAAATATTTGTATATATAGTTCCAGAGACCTTCGCTTAGTAACAGGTGTCCATTACCTATCTCCAACATAGGGTTCCTTCAGAACTCACGTTTTATTGGTCTACGACATTTTACTCGAATTGGCGTGGTTATTTTATTTTATTGTATTAATTTATTTACAAAATCTTTTTTGTTTTTTTGCGAGGGCTGGAAATAATCCTGGCTACAATATCACCGCTGGTGTTGTTTCGTAGGTGGCCAGTATCTAGGGAACTATCCTTGGACGACGAAAACTATTATCCCTAAACGTTACGCGAGGAATTCCTATTTCCATCGGAACCCGGGGTCTCGCAGAGCGTATGTAATAGGGCCGAGATGGTTATCGGACGCCTCCCTATCCTTCGGCGCCGTGTCGGCTGCTCTCCTATGAAAGTAATATCTAACATGTTCTGATATGACGGAGGAGGCTAACAGATGCCAATGAAAACAAAGGAACCCATGGGGAGATGGTGGCGGTGTTTCTGTGCCGTGCAGGTGCTGCCGCTACTGGCTGATGACTGCCTGTACAGTATGGTACGGGAGAATGCTGTACCACCGTAAAGCACTCTGCGGCAATGCAAGACATGACGGCTGTTGGGTGAGGTTGCATGAACCTCCTATTTTACACACCGCCAGGACAGAGAACAATACCTAATATTTAATGCGTCCGAGAATGTGTAGTCTCACTTACCCGAGAAGTTGTACAAGCAATAACTAAAAATTTAAATGATGCATGATCAATTGCGTGCATAAAAGCTTAGGATGCAGCGAACGAATCTTCTAATAGCCGAAGATTGTTGGACAAGCCAATCAAAAAAAATAAAAAAAAATATTAAAATATTGTTATAAATATACTAATTTATTAAAAATAGCCGCTAGTTTTTAAAATAAAACTATAATAAAGCTTTTATTTATAAACCTATTATATAGTTTAATAAAAAAACGTTTAAAGCTTAGTTTAATAAATAAAGTTTAAATAATATAAAAAACAAACTTTATAATTAAAGTAAATTTTTAAATAATTAATAATTTTGTTGAATGGGCTTTGTACGATCGTACGTTAAGTGGTGGGATAGAATACACTGTATTTAATGTACTATATCTATCTATCTAAAAGGAGGAAAAAAGAAAGAACTTCGTGCGAAGCAAGTTCTCACTTAAAGTAAAAACTTCTGCTAGCGTACGAAGCTAACATAATAAAGAGATAAGAAAAAGGGGATCACGTGTGCTAGTGCGGCGATTGCCGCACAGCACAAGTGGTAATAGTTACCGCACAGCTTACGCTGTGCGGCACACATACAAACTACTCTCGTACGCCATTGTCTATAAGTGCAATCAATACCAATAGTTCCAACACTAGCTACTTTCTTTTTAACTATACTTGCTTTGGCGTACGGTATAAAAAAAAATAAACATAAGAAATTGTTCCTGCCTTAGGTTGAATAGTTAACTTGTTCTTAAACATATTGCTCTTGCCTTCGTACGATTATTTCAGCTTCTGCCTAACAAGCAAAATAAGTTACAAAATCATCGTACACAAACAATCTTGCAGTTGTATAATAGCAAAGGTTAGTAAGGCTATCGCGCATAGACTGCCAACTTCCTGTTCGTCCAATAGTTAAATAGTTGTACGTAAAAAAAACTATTATATAGCAAACAACTAGCTATTAAAGTATCTAACTTCGCAGTTGTACGTTAGGTGCTTATTATATATCAAACAATCGGCTAGTTGTACGTCCAATCGAGTTCGAAACATATTAGCAAGTACGTCATAAAGCTATTATAAAGCTCGTAATTTGTCCAAATGCCTTGCCGCTTAACCTTCGTACGGATAAACTATTAGCCATAGCTTTCTCGGTTATATATCTACTGCTTTTAAACAAAAAAATACGATTAAACTTAAAAAGTACAGCAAGTAGGCAGAACTATTCGTATAAACAGTTTTTCAAGTATAAATTAAGCCAAAATTCTAGTCTTACTTTTATTTTTTTCTTTCCCTTTTATCGTACGTCTGTTTGCCTATCTATTTATCTGCTCTCCTGTCTTTTCGTACGTTTACATATATATATACTTATATATATACACACACACATATATATATACACTTGTATAATGGATATTGTTTGTACGTTCTACAATAGTGGTTGTATACTATAAGTGCTAAGCTAACTTAATAGCTATAAGGTTGTGCAACTACTAACCGGCGATCCGAACAACCGCCGCTTTATACAGTAGTTATGCATTAATATATATATATATNTTTTTATGTTGTGCGTTTTTTATTTTAAAATATGCTAATTGTTTTGGCTATTGTACATAAGCTAAAAAATTATGTTTTACCAACCTTCCGTCGGTCAATATTAGCATTCGCGTTCTTCCGGGAGACCTTAACAATCAAATTGCGCACATTGTTCAGCGCAAAGGTTACTTCCGTACAATAATTGTTTAGTCCCGTAGTGCTACCCGTACAGCTTATACCTAAAACGCCTACGCTAATCGTAAATATTTCCCGTTTACCAAATATTATACGTTTATTAGATACTAAAGAAGCGTTTGCGCCACATATATTTAGCGATTATATAGTGCTCGTTATACTTATTATGTTTAAAAGTTTAGAATAGGGGTAAAAGGGTTTAGAGGAGGGGGGAGAAGGGTTCGTTATACGTTTAAAAGTAATTAGAGTTTGCGATGGTTTTTCGGTTTTCTTAGTTATTTTTATAAATTAATACATTCCGTACGTTCTTTATACATTATTTACTTTTGCATATTTTATATTTTTATGCTTTATAACTATTATAACATATAATAACCTTTATATTTTATTATAATCTATTTATAAATATTTCTACTTGTACAGTTAGCTTATTTATAAATATAAAGGTTTCTAGCGCTTAATTAGGTATTTTTTTAATAAACACGTCCGCTAGGTTATTTTTACTATTAATCCATTATATTTTAAAAATTTCTCTCTTTTTGTACAATTCCTATAGTAATATAATATTAATTATAAGGCATTTTTTTTTAGGTAGTTCCCAGCTTTACTAAACAGTTGTACAACAATTTCGAATCTATATATAGAACTGCTAAAATCCAAAGGATTCCAAAAGTAGTTACAATTTTTTAGATCGTTATACATAAAACAATTATACTATTAAAACTATTTACTATACCGTACAACTTACTAGCTAATACACTTTTAATAACCCGTTTATATTTACTAGAATTCTAATATATAACATTCCCTATAATTTCAAAACTTAAATCTTATTCTATACAATATTCGGTTACTAATATAATAATAAATCCAAGTTATAAGTTTATATCTATATTATTAGTAAAAAATCTATCTATAAATATAAATAGTTTTATATAATATAAATTTAATAGTATAAAAATAAAGCTGCGTTCTAGATTATCTATTTACTATTTAACCTTTTAGTTTAAAGCTCATACATTCTTTAGCATAGGGTTTATTATTTATATAGCAGCTAAAAGGTTGTACAATACCTCTAGTTAATAGATACTGCTAATATATACCCCTTTTATACGCTATAAAATATATTGCTATACAAAATCCCTTGTACGCGGGTCGATCTTATCCAGTTGGTCCGCCTAGCCCCTTTAAGTTAAGATAATATTACTTTCGTCCAACAGAGTAATTCGCCCTCCGTTAAACTTTATTAAATAGTCTACCCATAGTATCTCTTTAAGTTTCGTATAAAAGTTTGCTTTCTAAAGCTTTTGTTTTTTTTTTGCAGAAAAGTTTAACGTTACAAAACTAAAGGTATCGTCCGTCTATAAACCTATAATACCAAAGTTGTCCAATAGTTTAATAAATATTAAAAAGTATAGGTTGTACGTTAAAACGGTTATTCCTAGCTTTTCGCAGTAGTATTAGTAGTAGGTCTTAAACCAGTATAGTCCTAATTCTGCCAGTCCATATAAGGGTCGTACGATCTATAGGATTGTCCCCTCTAAGTATCTAAACCTTAGTTCCGCTAATAGTTGTACAAGGATCTTCCGTGCTAATTTATCCTTTAACTATACGTACGCTTAAATAATATTTTATAATTTACCTATTACGTTAAAGTCCTAAATTAAAAAAGGGCCTAGTATAAAGATTAGTTGCTAACTTATCCACTAAATAGTAAGCAACTAAATAAACATTATTTTTTTTTTTATATTGTTGTAGCTTTATATAACTAGTTTTAATTTTTTATATAGCTTAGTTGTTTTCCCTTTAACTTTTTATATAAAACAAAACTTAAATATATAGGTACTGCTATATTTAGTTAGGTTGTATTTTATAAAATAAAATACTCCTTGTATAACAAAGTTGTTAATCTCTATTATATTGGATTCTTTAAATAAAACTTCCGGTATATTAATTATTCTATCTTTATACAACTTAATAACTAAACTATAGTTCTATTTTTTTTTAAAGCTTAAAAACAAGTAGCTAATCTATTATATAAAAGTTATATATACTATAGTAGCCTTTAAGGGTTGTTCCCTTTTTTTTGTATAGTTAAAAGTTAAACCGGTTNTANTTTATTTGCCCTTTTTTTAAGTTGTTTAAAAAAAAAAAAAAAAAAAATTTTTAATTATATAATAATATAGTTTAACCTATATATATTTAAAGCTATATTAANTTGTTTTAATTAATTTAAGCTTAAAAAGGAAATACTACTTTGTTTTTAGTTTTATAGGTACTTAATTTAGCAATATTAATTAAGTAAAAAACGTTAAAAAAGCAGTTTTAAACTTACTGTTTTTGTTTAGTTTAAATAGCACCTATTCTTTAATATTTTTTAAAAGTTTAGTAAATNTAATTTCGAGCTTTTTTTATTAATAATATTAGCTAGCTTTTTTATATATATAGTATTAGTTATTATTTTGTTTGTATTTAAANTTTAAAAAAATCGTTATTTTTTAGTATTAAAATAGGATCTAAAATAGGACCGTTAATTTTACTGCTTATTATTTATATTATTATTATTATTATTTATTATTATAGTTTTTATTTTACTAAGTTTTTTTATAATATTTATTATTAAAGTATTAACCTATTTATTAATACTAACTACTATATTGCTTTAAAAAGCGCCAATTAAATATTAAATAACTGCTTGCTTAGCTTTTTTTTTTAAAATTGNTTAGTGCTATTATTATTAGCTATTATAAAATATATATAAGCTAAAAAGTATAAAAGTTTTAAAGCTTAAGAATAAGTATTGAAATAATTAAAATAAAGTGCTTTTTATGCTTTTTTTATATACGTAATAATTGTAGTATATTGCTATAAAGCTATATAAATAGCTATTTATATTTATAAATCCCTTTTTTAAAAGTAACCTATAATTTAGTATAATTACTATACTAAGCTAAAAATTTATTTTAAAAACTAGGTTAGTTTAGAACTAAATACTGGAGTCCATAGTCCGTAAGCTATATACTTATATATATAAATATAGTAGGGCAAGTAATAGTACAAAGACACCTGTCCCTAGGCAACCGTTCCTTAGTCAATGGGCTACCTTTCAGGTTGCCACATGCAGGGTTCGGAAATGGTGGCAGGGGATGTTTCAAGCCTCGGAGGAGTCACAGGAAGCCCATGCAGATTGTCGACAGCGCACATTGTGGCACGTGCACTGTCAGCTGTGGCTTGTGACCCGCCAGCCTTTGCCTAAAACAGTATCTCATGACGCAGTTAGAGACGGCCGAGCAACAATAAGTATCTAGGTACAGTAGTTGATCCAGGTTCGCTTGCGTAATCTAAACAAAGCTACAGTACTGTAAAAAGGCACATACCGGTACTTAGTAGGCATCTTAGATGAGGATGATGAGAATACCTACATTCTTAAGACTTCCAGACAGCTTCCTGGCCGCGACCATGTAAGTATATTGTAATATTCCACTACCTAGTTAGGGGAGACTCCGATTTAAAAGCCCAGAGCTTTAGCTAGGTACATTTCAAGTTCTGTTATGAGACGGCTACTAAGACATGGCATATTATTGGGTTTTGGTTTTTTGAAGCTCGCTATAGATAGGACGAATCAAATCCTACGGCGATTTCTAAGCTAGGAAATTTGAGAGGCAGTGTACCTTAGCTAAGAGGGTAGCTTATAGTCAACGGTATATAAGAGGGCAATTGGTTTCTTAGTGGCCGTGTCACGGATTCGCACTGAAACAACTGAAGGCGATACCAGTAACTATCACTCTTTTTGGTCTGTTAATATTATTAGGTATAGTTAACAGAAAGCAATATATACTATAATAAAAAATTGCTTAGTAGTGTCGCTTAATAAACAAAATTTAAGAGAGCGCTTATGAACTGTAACACTTACCTTGTCGTCCCATACAAGCTGTTTCTCGTATTCCTACAAAATTGATGATTATGTGTCAAGTACTTACACAACTCGCCACCACCGCTGAACTGATGTAACAATATTTCAGAGAACCGTCTCATAGTCCTCATTAGTTCCAAATTGTAGCATCTATCTACCTATGCTTGATCGTTCCGGCTCGAACCGAAGATCTCATCTGACCGTGTCACATAAGTATTTGAATGGCTAATAGGCGGTCCTTCCACTTCGCACGCAGGATATCTCCCCTCGAAGGTCGCCGGTGTCACGGTTCGCTATGGAATAAACCCCGGAGACCGGGGGGTTAAAGGCACGCGCCTCCGGCTCGGCTACATAAGAGGAACCAAGCAGACATTGGAACAACCAGCAGTAAGAACTGCGACAACTGATTAATAGTTGGAATTTGGTGTAACCATCTACTAGCTCGAAGGCGCGCGGAGTGTCAGATAGTTCGTATACTTATAATATGGAATTGTTTCGCCAGGTAGTATCACCTCTGAAACTGGAGAAAACATAAAGGAAGGCGAATTAATTATCGTAGCTGAACAATTAAGTTAAAATTAATTTTCAAATGCTTGCTGCTCTAGATTTTCAGCTGTACCTCAAAGCGTGACAGCTAGCTTCACGGGTCCGCTACGTTCCCTCTGCAGGGAGGAACACGCCGGCGATGGCTCATTGACGACGTATTTTGCCGGGTGGTGGTTGACTCAATTGTGCTCTATGGTATTAAACAACTTTTTAGATCGTGGTAGTCTAGGTTTCAACTAGGCTTGAAGTATTGAGACTCGGTATCGGCTACCGGATCATATCGTCGTTGCAACCCCCCGAGCTCACCTATAGAAAACTCTCTTCGGTTTGAAGAGATTTTCGGTGATTCTTTAATATAATACAGCCGGCCTCATCTCACCCACTATTCACCCAACCAACAAACGGGGTTTGAGTATGCCAGCAGATAAATTAGGCTTCATCGTTCCAGGAGGTATGGTGATGTTAGGACGGTAGGTGGGGGATGGAAAGCTGTAGCTGCTAGAGGAAAAGGGAAAATAGCGGATGCGCATTCATGTTATTGGTCTATACCGCCGAAAAGGGAAATCCCTAGAGTGGCATCGCTGGCGCGGAAACGCAATGTCGACAGGGATGCTGAGAACTAGTAACAACCTACGCACGCCCCGACTTCCGTCCGGCAGATTAGGACAGGGAACGCGAGACGAGCTAGCCTATCAGTGGAGCGGCCATTCGTCATCACCATCGGGATCAACGCCACGGTGGACTCCTAGAGATCAGCGACAAACCCAATACAGAACGAGGACAGCTATGAAATGGGCCATCATGGCTCGCCTCCACCTCGGATGAAGAGGTTTCTGTTTACGAGACTGAAGCTCATTATATTGCTTATCATGGCTGGGATACTAGGACATAAGATTCTGAGCCATTTCAGGAAACATTCTGGTTCTTCATCGGAACCACCACAACCACAGCCTCAAGCTCAACCTCAAGCATTGGCGCAACAACCCCAGCCCCAATTCCAACCGCAACACCAACCCCAACAGCAGTTGCGCCCACAACAACAGAATCCAATCCATGATGTCCAGCGTTCTCACACCTGGACCCTCAATTCTGAGGTGATACCTCTGCACCAAGGCGGAACATACCCCCGCCTCTGCCGTCTCTCTGACGGCACCCTGCTGTGCGTGGTGACGCGGGTCATGGAAGGCATGCACATCCTAAAGGTATCACGTAGCACAGACGACGGGTACACCTTTGTGCCATATAGTGAGATTACGCGGGGGCCAGGCGACGTCGACAACGGATTTCTGCTTGAGGTGCCCGGGCCGCAGGGACCGACAGTCCTCGCGGCCTTCCGAAACCACGCCCGCGGGTCCGAGGGCAAAGCGACGCACTTCCGCATCACCGTGTGCCGCAGCACGGACGGCGGCAAGACGTGGCGCTTCGCATCGCAGGCTGCGGAGCAGTCGGCGGCTAAGAGTGGCGGGATGGGCCTCTGGGAACCGTTCATGCGGCTCACGGCCACGCGCGAGGGCGTACCCTTCGTACAGCTCACGTATTCCGGCGAGCTCGCCCGGAACGACCAGGAGACGTTCAGCGTGGACTCGTTCGACGGCGGGTCAACGTGGAGCTCGCCGCCGCGCTGTCTGCGCTGCCACGCAAAGACCGAAAACCTGCGCGACGGCATGCAGGGCATCGCGAGGACGAGGGATGCGTCGACGGGTCGCGACGCGCTCGTCATGGTCTTCGAGACAACGCGGAGACGCCCGCATTTCAGCCTCGAGTACGTCGTCTCGTTCGACGATGGCCAGACCTGGGGGGAGCGAGGCGTTGTCTACGTTCCGCGTGGCCTGAAGCGGAACGCGGGATCCCCCCAAATCGCAGCCTGCAAGGGCGGGAGGTTGGCTGTTGTTTTCATGACTGATGAGGATGTCGAGGAGCCGAAATGGCCGCGGAATGCTGCAATCAAAGCCGTATTTGCGGATGGGCTGAATGATGGGAGGATCCGCTGGTCGGAGCACCCCGTGTTAGTTCATACCGCCCCGGCACATTGGCCTGGCGTGCTTTGCACGGCGGAGGATGAGGTTATGGCTGTATATGAGCAGCATGGGAAGCCGCTGGGAAGGTTATTACATGTATCAGGCTAGAGATCAGTTTCGCGTTCACGAGAAATCAATAGACGATGACTTATTACACAAGACATATCCGTTATCTGGAAGTTGCGAGATAGTAGTTCCAAGTGTTGCATCGCGATTGTAAAAGCACCTCTCTACGACGAATTTCACAAATATATCATGCCGCCAACCGACCAAAACAGGAAAGCGAGCACTGTATCGTATGACTACGGATAATAGCAATAGCATTAGGGTGAATATCTTCTATGAATTAGATAATACTATGATATTCAAGTCACTCGGAAGAACAACCAGAAAGATGTTCGGGACGGTTCGTTAAAAAATGCCAGAGTTGGGTATCATTCGCCTTATATAAAAATTTAGTACATGTAGCGATTTTGTCTAAGCCTCACTTATATCTTCACGATAGACTCTCCTGAGCTCAAATAATACTTCAACGGTGATTAAAGCAATAATGATCCACTCTAGCCTGTGGCCATATTTCTCGCTAATCATTTCCCGAAGAACGGTCACGTTCTCGTTTGCATAATCGATCCGCTTATTGAGAATCTCGATACGCCGGCGAACGGATAACGCAGCGCCGATTTGATTGTAGTACTCTTCCAGTACGGATTCCGACTCCCAAAACATATCCGGAAGCTCTTCCGTGATATCGGAATAATGGTTTAGCTGCGACCGCAAGTTTAGAAGTTGGCCCGTCATTTTGAGGATAGACGATCGCTTTAGCTTGTGTTGTGACCCCGCGGCGAGTACATTCAACGTTGCCTTGGACTCTTGGAGGAGATATTCGAGATCCGTCTCCAGCACTGCTAATTTCGGGCTCCTGGCTAGTCCACTCGAAAAAGCAATTTTGGCGAGAGTTGTGTCTACCCTATTGTGCTCTAGCTCTTGGGGTCTTGTACCTAGTATAACGACCTCTCCCTTCATAAAACTCGTATCTCGAGACTCATCGGGAGCGAACTCGAGCATCTCCAATTCGGCACGATCTAAGTGCGGGAAGGCTCGCAGCTCGAATCAGATGCTTCGACGCAAGCTTCACGAGTATGTCCTCGGACATAGACCAGGTCACGACGGTGCCCGAAGGAAAGACGAAGATATCACCATTGTTGACGCCTCTCGCGTGCACAACGGCCTGGGTGTCGAAGTCGGTGCCATCGGGATCTAGCTCGAAGCCGTGGAAACGGAGGATCTCTTGAACCTGGGCCATGTCGAAGGACTGGGCGACGCATATGGCGCGGATAGATCGACTCGAGTCGGTCTCATCATGGTCTGCGGCATCGGGGGCTGCGGGTTTCCGCGCGGTGCCGGTGCGCTTCGAGGGCTTCGTCACGGAGCCTAGGCGAAGGCTCTTGGCGGCGGACGCTCGTACGGGTTTTCGTTTCGGCGGGGGAGAGGACGCCTTAGGGCGCTGGTGCTGGTGCTGGGACGCGTCTGTCTCCCTCGACACATCTTCAAGGACTTCGGAGCCGTCAGCCTTCTCGTTGGTAGCCGCCAAGAGCTGGTTCGAGGTGAAGAAATTGCGTCTACGGGGCAGCGACGCTAGGGTGGTCTGGTGAAAACATCGTAGCGGGTGCGGGGCGGGGGCGAGGGCTGTGGTGTGTATTCCTCGAAAGACAGACGACATCACCTTTTTCAGTGGGGGTCGCATGGCTTCAATCCTGTGGCCATTGGAGCCGAGACAACTGAGGCTGGACGCTCTCTCAGGATGGTTCGATTTGGAGTTGAGCGAGAACAGAGTTGATGAGATATCTGGATAATACAGTAGATGTATGCTGTAGGTGGTTATCGATAATAAAAATCGCTCCCCACTCATCTTTTAGGGAAGTTTAGTTGCGCTAGGATCTCGCCTCACCACCTACCCTAGGTACCTCCCAGGTAGTAAGTACCTAAGGTCTATCTAATCGATTACCTAAACTTATCTTCGTCTACATCTACATCGACATCTTAGCGCAATCCGACAACCTTTGTGATGCGCAGTATTACACTGTTCAATGTTGATATCTCACATCACCTACGACACATCGTGAGAAAGACAGTGTGGCACCTAAGGCCAATTGCGATCATGTCCAAGACCCTGACAAACTGACAAACACGGGCGTGGTTTACAAGCACTGGCCGCTGCCAATGTGACTCTAGCTCACTGACTTGTCACTACGGTAGCTCTTGATGTCAATGTGCAGTAGCATCGCCTGCATCTGCCTGTCTGAAAATAAACATGCGAACACGTCTGGCAAGGACTGGCGTTGGGCTGGTGGCATCGCAAGAGGCATGGAGCCAGACACTATCCCGAGCAACGAACGCAAAATCCCGTCACTTCCCTCAGCTTCACCTTTCCCCAAACCGGATCCTGGCACTGCGCATGAAGAGCAAGAACGATGATCAAAAGCAACGATATCGAGGTCCTTTCCGGTTCGCTGCCAATTTGCGAACTGGACGCCTCCCAATCATGACTTTGCAGATGTGGCTGGCAAGGCAAGATCTCACGTCTGAGACAGGCTTGGCTCGAGCTATGGCAGCGAAAAAGGAGGCGGACTGGAGGGATGCCTTCAACAGCTTAGCTGGGAGGGGCTGGTCGCGGCACCAGTTCGACCATTGGATATGGATACTATCGGGGGAGAATGGCGACGTTCGAGCCCAGCGCCTTGTCTCTACCGAAGACCCAAAACCTATATTCCTCTTGCTGCTCCTCCTTCGGAATGACGAGTCATACCGCCAAGCCGAGTCCCTAGTCTCCCTAATGCGGTATGCTACCAAGCATCATATGGTCTTAACGCCCGCATCGTCCGCGGTTCAAGGCCCGAGCAAGATATTAGGCGTGTCGGAATTCCTTATTATGATACGCCGTCTAATCCATCATGTCCAGAATGTCCACCCTCCATTCATTGTCACCATTGCTCGTCTTGTAGCGAACTATATCAAATCCATCCCAAACGATCCGTATCATCAGCATCATAGACGGGACTACCACGATCAATGCGTCGTCTATAACACTGCGCTCTTGGGCTTGAAGAGGCCCGCGTCCAATCACCCCCTTGGCAACATGGAATTCAACTGGAGAGCACAAAAAGTCCTTTTAACCATGTCAAACGGCCTAGAGAAGTCATTGATTATCAACAAAGCAAGCTACCAGGCTATTCGTGAGGTGCTCGTTGGATTGAAGAAATCGGGCGATGAGAGGGCAGTTGCGTTGCGATACGCAAAATCATGGCCGCCGTACAGACAAGACTTCGATGGAAGAGACACTAAGCGGACCGTTGAAGATGATATGTCGCGGAGTGCAAAAGCGGGCGTTCTTATGAAAGAAGCTGGTTATCAGGAAAATCATTATGACCGGGCGTTGGACGCCTTGGGCGGGATGAGTGAAGGTTCTCCTACAATACAAACTCGCAGCCTTCCGCCTACGCAGTGGAAGGATGAGGAGGAAGACTTGAATCTCCACTCAAACTGGGCTATGAACATCAGGGCCACTCGCAATGCCCAAGAGGCATGGAGAGCTTTCAATAAATTTGCGGAGAAGACCGGGCTGGCACCTAACTTTCAAGTCTACAACGAAATGTTTATCAAACTGCAAGCGACCCCGGTCGACGCTGATTCAGGCTCTGACCTATTACCCGGAGACTCGAGGGAGACATTTCCGGTACACGATGCGAACTACAGCCAGTACGAGTTAGCACGATTATCTCCTCCAACATTGTCCGAGTTGTATGCTGAAATGATTAATCGCGGCATTAGGCCGACAGGCTATGGTCTGCACAATCTCATCATACATGCAGGGTCTGTCGATGAGGGGCTGCTGTATCTCCAGCATAGCGGCATCCCTTCTAATATTATTCAGTCTATCAATCTTTTCAAACAACCATCTCATCAAGTGCTTCAGCGAATACCTCTTCTGTGCTTCAGTAGTTACATTCAACTTCTTTGCAGGTTACAGCCTGAGCGTCGAGGGCATGATAAGCTACTCGGCGATGAGCTGTATCGAATACGCCACGCTATCAAGCTGGCCGAGACGAGGCTAACCCCAAACACAACTGAAGGTGCGACGTTTCGGCCCCCTTGGTATACGATATTGCGAGGATTAGCACGCGCTCATGTAGCCGTCAAGAACGGACCTGCCGCAGAAAATGATTTGGAAGCTCTGAAGCTGTTCATAAAAACGTTTCAGACTGTGCGCAGCAGGGTAGGAATCGATGCCGACATATTCATGCTGCTATGCCGTGTTATTCAGAAGGCAGCTCTATCCAGACTTAACTCGCTATCTGATATAGAGCACACTACAGCCTTACCTTTGATACCGTATGCACATGATTTGCTCGACCTCACTACTTCGATATTTTCTCAATTGACAACTCCAGTTGTTGAAGAGTTCTCGACATCCTTGCCAATATCCCAGTTTCAATTTCCATTAGGTCCACCTCATCTGCACGCATATATGCGTACTCTTGGTTTCTTACAAGCTAAGGATGAAATGGTTAGCCTGGTTTTCTGGATGCTCGATAACTCTAGTTATTTGAACCAGGAGGCTGATCGCTTGAGCACTCGTGGCCAGGCCATGATCGCTAAGACGCTTTGTGCGTTTCACGCCTTTGCTGGACCGACGCTGGAGGAGAGTGTACAACAGCAGCTAACCAGCCGCATGAGTCGCCTCATTGCAGATGGAGGATACTGGAGATGGCCAACATCGGAAGAAGCTGAGAATTACGTGTGTTCAGATACAGGCGGTGGCTCTGAGAGACTCCGGCGCAAGATAATGGCCTGTTCATATCATCACTCTATGCATAATGAGGACCAACTAAAGGCAGCGGCTACATAAGTCAGTGTATGATACGTATGTATATAGTACGACGATGAAGATACCTCGAGACTATAATTCAGAAACCATCCCATTATTTTCATCGGTACGGCGCTATTATTAATGAGCATTACGAATCAGCTGCTCTGGTTTTTCGTGTCTTGGCAGCGCCGGAAACATTCATGTCTTAAATCCGTTAGTTCCGGATTCATTCATCTGAAAGCTGGGATCTCTCTAGATGATATCAACGCTGTACCGTTGATTGACATCGGGTTGGGGAATCCAATGAATGGTCGACGTAAATTAAGTGCCGGGAGGCCGAGAAAGGCTTGCGGCACATGTAAGACACAGAAGGTATTATTCCGTGAGAAATACCCGCCTAAGTCGATTTACACCTAGCTAACACGTTTGATTAGATCCGCTGTACAGAGGAGCGGCCAAGCTGCAAGCGATGTGTAAGGTTGCATCACGTCTGTACATATGGCAATAGCCCGCTCTCAGAACGGAGTTCCCAACCGGCCGCCCGGAAAGACAGAACAACAAGGCCCGCGGAAAGTCCCTTGATGGGCCACACTGCTCAAACTTCTACACCGCAAGCTCAGCAGCGTTTGATCTTGACGCAGCCAAGCGGTACTGGAGGTAATAGACAGTACATAGGGCTATTGGAGCATTTGCTTCCAGAGCTAGTGGAAATCTACTTCAATTATGTCTACAATGCGCACCTTCTCCTCCATAAGAGATCCTTTCTAGAGTCCGTAGCAAACGGCACGGCTTGTATACATGTGGTATTAAGTATCTGTGCTTGGGGAGCGAAGTATGATTCTATCATATCCCGCCTTGAGTTAGAAAGGGTAGCTGACTATGTCGAACTAGATTCTACGAAGATGCGAGTGGCCTCCCTGTCTTGAAAGACCAAGGCTTCATGCTGGAGTGGGCTCAAAGCGCAGGGAAGTTAGTATTTCAAGAGATCGAGGAGTTGACTCGGGGAAATATTGTCACTTATATGAATCTGGCACTCTTCTGGCATAGCCAGGGGGCTTGGAGGAGAGCGTATCTCTACAAAGGTAGGTACACTCGACTCACCGTGTTTTGTTGAGCTGTTTGCAGCTTATGCTAACCAGCATTTCATAGGACATGCATTTCTGTTGCTTGATCTCCTAGGGTTGGGCCCGAAGTCCCTTCACACTGAGAATTCGTTGCAGTCCGAGATCCGACGGCGTCACTTCTGGGCGTGCTACATCATGCACTGCCACACATCCGAGAAGGGCGCGCAGTTCAAATTAGAAGACGCTAGCGCGGCATTATCGCTTCCATGGACGGATGAAGATTTCGACGCTGGGTTGGCTGGACACCCGAGAGTGTCCTTGGAATCGGAAGATAGTAACGGCAGCGTCTTTGCGGAGCTCGTTAAGGCGACAACTATTTGGTGAGAGAAATATATTTCCCTCTTAAAATGTACTACTAATATATATGTAGGTATTCGGTTGTCTCACTACTCAACTCTCCTGAAAAAACCCTGCAGGTGAGGGTGCCGGCGATCCTCGCACTCGACGAGCGTTTACAGAGATGGTGGCAAACCCTACCGTCTAATTTCAAACTGACGCCAGACAATATAAACTCAATACCGCGGGCTACTTTCACTAGGATCATCCACATCAACACCCTATATCACCAATCTCTCTGTGCCATTCACGCGTCCCTCGTGCCCGTGTTTTGCTGCAATCCAGGGGATGGTTGGTCTACGACACGGCAGCTATCGGCTCAAATCGCATTTGAACATGCAGAGGAGATGTCTTCTCTGATTGCGGCGATCCTCGAGGTAACACCACGGACTAGCGGTATTCCCATGTTTATGGGATACGCGGCGTATTGCGGATGCTCTATTCAGATCCCATTCATGTGGTCGTCGAACCCGGCATTCAGGGAACGAATTCGTGTGAATATCAGAGCAAACTCGAAATTACTACAACTAATGACAGTAGATTGGAAGTTTGCGTCTATCCTAGTATGTGATTATCCTCTCCTTGGCGAAAACAAGGTAAAATACTAACAGTTTGTCTTTTAGAGTGCATATATTCACTACTTGTACAATCTGCATAGCAGACACGAAACCGTCCTGGAACACGAACCGAAGAACATCAGCTCCAATAAGCTTATATGCTTCAACGGGGATGCTAATACACGTTCATCGATCTTTCAATACATTGCCATGCTGCGTACCGAAGGGGGAGGTTACGGCGGTTCTGATGAGAATAGTGAACACGAGGTTTTAGGCGACATCCTAACATATATGCCTGATTCTCGAAAATCTACTTCTAAAATTATACAAGGTGAGTTGGCTACTTCTTTCTCTTGCACTATTTT
Source organism: Xylaria polymorpha (assembly GCA_003426235.1). Lineage (NCBI taxonomy): Eukaryota > Fungi > Ascomycota > Sordariomycetes > Xylariales > Xylariaceae > Xylaria > Xylaria polymorpha. The sequence continues at coordinate 82,306 of NQIM01000058.1, forward strand.
TTACCTTCCCCCCTCTTTTCGACATACTCTTCCGGGTAATTATATAATTTAGAGCGTTGTAATAGACTGGTGAATGGTGCCAGTCTGTCGAGCGGACTGGCCGTGCGCCCCTCAAGCCTACGAACCGTAGCACAGACAGCATCGCCGTTTAAAAAAAAGTAAAANNNAAAAATAAAATAAACCAAAATTTACATAAAAGGAGGGGCCCGGACTTTGTGATCGGCCAGAGCTGTATAGGGGTTCTAGAGTATCCTACTTTACGAATAATATCTTCCCTTTCCCTTTACATCGAGCGTTGTTAATCAGACAGAAAGAAAGACTGTAGCGCCGTCTGGAATTCGTCACTAACGAATACGCAATGCTAACACAAAAGGTTTCTCCCTGGTTTAGATCTAAATTCCGAGCAAGATACTTGGCCAACCCCAATCATCCCCCTTAACGCGTCAGAACTTGATCAGCACATTGCAGAGCATCGGGTAGTCGAAGGAGATGGCATGCTGGATATGTTGTACCCGTTTAGCACAGACGTGTTTAATTTTGCGCTTGACGACGAGATAATGGATCTTCCGTTATTTACCTAGCTTTACCAATGTCCTACCTTCCGCCTATTAATGATAGAGATATTGAGCGAGTAGACTTGGCGATCTTGATATCAAGTTGGGCACGGTGAAACTAGGGAAGGTTGGCTATCGAGTTTCTCGCACTTCGAGCCTTCCAAAGGTACAGCTATTCACGCACACATCTCCCATCAAGACATTAGATAGGAGTTCCCTCCATGAAGTCCAATTGGCTCATAATTATTCGCTATGTGCCCATTTCATAAATGACTATCGGATGTTAGTACTAGCAGGTATGTTTGCATTCGTCCTTAGTTTGGGAACATTTGCTTATAATATAGCTTAGCGCTGGTAGAACCGTGATAAGATGGCATCGGTCTGCTCCCCGACTCTCTTCTGGTGAGCTGCTTCGATGTGTGCTGCGCTTGCGAACGACGCCATTATAGGACGATGGGAACTTTGGCCATAGCTTGACAAACGATATGTCTGGAGGCTCTGTTGGTCGGCAGCGTGGGTTGTATAGCGAGGTGGTGAAGGTAAGGCGATAGTTTTGGTTGTTTAATGGGTAATTAAGGAACCCTCCTCTCCTAAGTTGATAGAACTCGTATACCCAGTTATAGCTGCCCCCAAATAGCTATTGGCGTGTTTTGGGGGGTGGCTTCACTCATCATGTCCCACTACGTACCTGAATGAAATCACCCGCCAAAACACGCCAATAGCTATCTCTTGATAGCCACCAGGCAGAGTTCCTATCCAGCGAGGGGTTTGGTGAAGACGCCTTCACGGCCGGCCGTCCTCCCCAATACAACGACAGTAACCGTGTACCTCAAACTGTCGTCCAAGACCCTTATATCGGTAGAGATCCCAAAGACCTAGCGCTTCCTTGAGTAGCCGTGTCTGACCTTGGTTCCGACATCTTGGGACAGTGCTGTGGGATGTTCCACCAAATACAGATACTAAAATAAGCCGAAAGATGATGAAGGATGATGGTCCCGATGGTGGGCGGGACGGAAAATAATTGTGGAAAAGCGTTGAGACAGGATCTCTTTCTCGACTTGGTAGGTTGTGTTGAGGAGGAAACGCAGGTGGTGCGGTCTGGATTGGTCTAAGTAATGATGAAGACACGAGAGAATATTAGGTTGATAAATTTCCTAGGGACGTCGGCTTATATGCTTTTGCAGTTCGTTCGAACTTGAGGGGAAAGCAAATATGTGCTGTAAAATGCTGTCGTAGTCTCGATTTTTCTTTCCAACAATTTTTTTGTTTCAACACATGACAAGTGGTTCCCCGCGCGATTGTTAAATTGCTTGGACACGACGGCGCATGTACACTACAGGGTGCGCCGATTTCATCGACTTTGATGGCCTGTCAGCGAACGGCAGTACAGGGGTCAGACGAGACTGTCAATTTTATTCGATCCGCGTTAAATCCGGCATCTGGCGAGTGGTAGCATGACCTGCGCGACCTGCAAAAGTAAGGTACCGTATTGGGTTACCTTGGGAGGGGAATAGATCTCCTTACTCCAGATGACCGAGAGCTTGGCTACAGTTTCGTCTAACGAGCTTAAAGTAGATACTTCGTATGGTCACTATTTTGAGTCCAAGATCACACACAATAGCATAGCAGCCTCTCAACCATCTTGTTCAGTAGCTACGACGGCAAACATAAGTACATGTGAATCATTAGTAGGCTTCACTGCTAGTATGCAAGGGCTTGCTGTAACAGTGTATCCACACACACATACACACCTAGGAGGCCAACGGGGGAAATATAGCTAGACCAGGGTCTTCCCCGTGATAGTAGTGTAGCCTTAAAAACTACACTAACATTCTCGCGAAAAGACCAAGTCGAGACTGGTAGTAAGAGATAGATAGTCACACACCCTCGCTTGAAATTATGTACATATGCATACACGACAAGGAACACAGAATTTAGCTCGGCAGTCTATAATTGATTTGTAGAGTGTCGAGGCAGGCTATACAGCTGTACACTCATCAAAGCAGTGCTGCAACAATGACAATGTTCGAATACTAGCGGGGCTGACTTTTTATTAAACGCTTTCTACTGTAAATCCACATGATACCTATCGTGGTTAGGTGTGTCTACCTAGTACTGTAGGTACAGTAGGAGATCCGTCAGATGCATGTTTGGTAGCGGTACCTGGTAGATCAAGCCATTTCCAACCCCGCCGATGCAGGCGGAGCGGACACACACCCTCCCCGATTTGAAAAGACCGCGGCCGTAATATTCGTCTACGTACCTAGCTTTTGGTCTATCTAGTGTACAGATAGACGCGTAAGAACTGCCCATTGCAACCACGTAAAGTTGTCGCACAATTGTACCATCGAGGAGTCATGCGATGAAGTCGGGAGATAGAGACTCTTGTAGATATGACTACCTCGCCTGATACGCCAAGAGCAAACTGTAGTTCAAGTACTCAAAGCTGGTTAGTTCAGTACCTAACCTTAGGTATCTAATAGAATCTCAGGACGCCTAAAACTATTTAGAGGCAGATGGCCAGCAAAGGGGTAATCAATCGCCGGGCATTGAGCTGTAGGCTAGCAAGTAGGGTTATAATTGTGTTAATATAATAGAGGCTGTACAGTAAATATGTGTTTTGCACTTTTGAACTTTAAAGAGCTTCCACCTCTTTGGGAGTAGATAAGCAGGTAATTAAAATATCTTTTTCTTTAAAGAACTCGTTGGTTAGTACTGTAGTGTACACTGCGTTCGCTTAGCCACAACCATCCTGTGTAGATCAGACTATCTACTGTAGTGTAGATACTTTACACACCTAAGGTTAGCCTGCTTAATGGGGTCCGCTGAGATCGCTGCAGGGCTCCCCAGAGCCCGCCCTTGCGATGAGAAATTAGGTACCGTCCTTGCAGTCTTTTGTTTTGTTGGTTCACCCATCCGACGCCTCAACTTTCCAAATAGGCATCGGAATGCTACGTAGGCTGGATAGTACACTTTTGTGTACCTTGCAGCGCCTTCTGCCTAGAATAGTTACGCTATGGTAGTATTAATCTGGATCCTGACAAGGTTCAGGCAAGACGTTTTATACTACCTAGTATACACTAACTAGATGGGTTCGAACAGGGTACCAGATCACGACGAAACAAAAGTCCTCAAGATGGGCTGGCCTAACAAGGGTTGTACGGGATCCGTGTGCTTGAATACCGGTACCGTCGATATCAATAACCCAGTAACAATCTTGTACATGGTATAGTGTACCCTGCCTATATTCTCCGCGTTTGCCTTAAGCAACGGATCTCGGAGGTCCAGCCCAATCCAGCCGAACGCCGAGGTAGGGTTGGATGGCCATCTGCTCAGACGAAGAGAATGTCATTTTAGTCATTCTTCTATGCTCTTTTTTTTTTTTTTTGTTTTTTTTCGGCTGCTCGAAAAAACACCGCAGCTAACTTTTCATCGTACCCGAATTTGATTCACGCTTCGCCAGAGGAAGGGGAAAGTTGGGAACCCCTTAGTTGAGTAGCTGATTAGGATAAGGCGACGGGGCAGACCAAGGAAAGACAGCAGCACTGCAATAGCAATAAGGCTCGGCCGAGTCTTACAGCTGGCTATCCCTCGAACTGTGTAGAACCAGTTCCCGACAATCGCTATATATAGTACTCAAGTTCCCAGCACATAATACGATTAAGAAAAAGAAGCTAGACTCCAGCGAATTACAATACGCTTAATGATATTTTAGCTCACTAAGTAAAATGTTTGGGAATTGGCCTTGTGAGGATGATTCAGAATTATACAGTAGGTACACTACCGGTAGGTACCCTTCACGTTGTCTGCCGTAGTTGGTCTAACCTAACTTGTCCGAGCTATCTGCATAATTTCAGTCATTCCCCTTCGTTCCCCTTGCTTCCTTTTCATTCCTCTTCCTTTCCTCTTGCTTCCCCTTCCTTTCCTCTTGCTTCCCCTTCCTTCCTCTTGCTTCCCCTTCCGCTTATAAATATGACAGCTCACGATCCACACCGAGAAATGGACCAGTCTAGCGAGCTGTTTACCTAACTGTATAAGGTAATTACCATATCGGTCACCGAGTTATACCTAAAGATGGCTACCAATTTAGCGTAGAATTAGCAGCGGCAAGTTTAATTTCACCACACCGGCAGGCTAGACGCTGCCGCAGCTCAACAGGCGGTCAAAACCCCCACTGTGAAACCGAACACTACATTACAGTAGATACTGAAGTAGGTAGATACGCATTAGTAGAGGATCTGTATCAACGTCATTCGTGTACTATTGCTAAGTTGATGGAGAAACAGAATCCGACCCTAAGCGATAACCAAATATATGATTTGATGTCGGGGAGACGAGGTGTTAGGTAGGTAAGGCATAATATGATACCGATGTCTCAGTTACCTATTTTCTTAAGCGCCCGTATTGTTCGTCATCTGTTGATCAGTCTATGCGTGGGGTGATTCGCTACGTACATAACCCGATCCCAACGTGGGGAAGTATGATTTACATTATTCTATATCCGGTAGTATGTTTTTTTTTCTGTCTCTGACGACATAGAGTTCATGGAGAAGCCGAAAGTGCAATTATAGCTGCCACGTAACGAAGAAATTTTTTCGAGACAGCCAAGCCGGAGGCATCCCATGACACCACATCTACATTGCAGGGTACTCTACCGCAAATCGCTATCCAGATTTGCGGTTGCCTTTTGTTCGTTATGGTAGCCGCAACTTACACTATATGGGGTTTGTTAGGGTTTGAAACACGGCTAAGATTACGTGCTGCATTCCAAAAGTGACAGAGTGAGTCTGGCTTCCAGATGGCGTTACATTTCGCCTATCTCGCTCGTCCCAGGGCATGAAACGGGGGCAAACTTCGTACACCCCTAGACGAGTTTACGTAGGAAAAGTCAGGTTCGCAGAATCAGGCTAGGTTGTACACTCATAGGATGGATAGACCAGACAACTAAGTCTCCACTCATGGACGCGAACCTCGCGTTTATCAGAGCCGAGATATCTCCATTTTATTCGGTGTATACGCCACTATGATTAGTAAATAACCAGTCTACAGTTAGTCAAACCGAAGCCACCAAAGCGGACAAAATGAGGAGAATACACACCAATCGTATAAGGATGTATTATAAGCCTACGGTTAAAGCTGCATACGTCAAGTTTTTCTGCCCACAAGCCTTTATCGGCACGCTCGCCCAGAACTGTGAGTTCGTGCATCTGCATAGCATTGCAGATCAAGTCTCTGTTGCGACCCCTCATCCAACTAACCCAAGATAGATGACGAATGCTACCCTCCCCTCCACCCAACAAAAAAAAAGGCAGGGGGTGGGAAGTCACGTTCAGGTGCCTGGTGTGCCTTGTTCCTGACGATGGCGGTCCCATTCAGAAATAGTCTATCTGCTCAGGTCCTGTACAATATGTTGTACATGGAATTGGTTCCAGACCTTGCCCCTTACGCGAATCCTTGGAAGTGCCAAGAACACAACGCCCCTGTTACTGCCCAAAAACCGGCTGATCCATCTTACAGTAAGGACCCAGATAGCCGCCAGCCACCACCAAGTTGCCGTCATGGCCTTTTGCATTAGAGACGATTCTGGGATAGGCCCAAGGTCATGGGTTAGCTTTAGTCCAAACTCGTCGATTCATTTGCGGTAATCTCAGATAAACTGGTATCGAAGTAGTCAAGGGCTGGCAACAAACGCGGGAGGTGGGGATTGTTGATAATGAATTGTTTCTACCTATACCTGGCATCTACCTAGAGTTACCACTCTATCGGCCTAGCTTACAATATAACAATACGCAGGACAAGTCTAATACGTACATCTAAACTTAACAAATACACCTAGCAAAGGTAGTAAGTATTGCTTCGAAAAGCAATATATGTACTGCGACTGATCTAGTACGATGGGAACGTAACGAACGAGCCAAAATACTGCAAATAGCTTTGTGAGGCAACCCGGCTGGGTAGGTAGTATTGAGAAATCTTCCAACCAAGCAGGGAGGGCCATCGGAGCCAGTTCCTAGGCTGGGAGTTCGCGCTGGCGCCCCTCCTCTACCCACCGCCCTGTTCCTACCGGGTACTACCGGTACCACGGAGCGGTCGACTAAATTGTGGGATTAGATAGAGTAGATAAATCGATCGGTAGTCGGCATCGTATTCGCCACTACAAGGGCAACCACTGTATACTCAAGTACTGTAGGCAGGGCTGAAGTAATCTGAATTTAACACTAGCACCCCAGAACTTGCCTTGACAATTGGTGAGGACACGGAATGTAAGTGCGTATACAGAGTACAGCCCAACTACTCGGAGCTTGGGAACTGATAGTAATGATTGGAGGGCAGCAACTTGCTCGGAATCACTCCGAACGGGCTACTAGACTATCTAGAGAGTCTAAGAACTACACCTATAGTGTAGATAGTGTAGATAGTGTACTATGAGGTCAATGTTAGCTTAAGTTTGAACAGACCTGGTCTCCATAACGGGCCGCGAAGTCTCCAGCTTGTTGGGATTCCGCGCGTCATTTTAGCGATGTTTTATGCTGGATAGTGGGCACTGCCAGGCCCGGCCTGCTCTCAATTATCTAGCGGTGCGCCCGGCCGCACTGTCAGGTAGTCAAGAAGAACCAGGGGGAAACCGCCGCATATGCAAGCAAGTCAAGCATTATGCTAAGCAATGTACAGTAGGTAGGTACCTAGGTTAGATAGGGAGGCGTTGTTCCAAGAACCTAGTATACATATGCTGATTCAGTTCGACAAAAAGAGATGTACCGGTATTCCGGAGGACTGATTATACGGCCATAATTAAAGGGACATCAGTCCCACTCCCTACTGTACTTACCAGATGAGTAGGTATAGACAGTACAGCCTGGGCACAGCCCGACCAGGGACCGGGGGGTAACCAAGCTTTGTAGCTCATTTTCACGAAATCGTGATAAAACGAACTGTCGGATGACTTGCAAAACGCTCTCTGATGACTACAATCGGTGCGGCTAGGGAAATACCGATCTTCATTGGTGGCCTAGACTCCCGTGCATAGAAGACAACGCCAACATAGAGCGGTAAGAAATCGTAGTGGTACATAGACTCGTCGGAGATATTTTAGGCTGTAGCTACGGTAATGAGGTAGCATTCCATCTATTTTGAGACCATGATTGAGCTGGCAAGAAGCTACTGTAATCTCCGATCACACGGTTAAGTCACCTCACCGACACCATATTGAACAGCCTCCATCTTCTCCGTCGGAAGGTTCCCAAGCACCCGGTCGGATAGGTTTGGATTTGATGATGAAATAGCGGTGACTAGTAAGGCAAAGTAGATGAGCCTTGGCAAAAACACGACAATTTAATTATTCGAGAAATTAGAAAGTAGATAGCTCAGGCCGGCTTGCACTACTGGCCCTGAAAGCAGATCTCGCCCGAGTCTCGAGGTCACTGTACAGGTGTAGGTGTGGCTTGGCCGTTTGACACAGTCTCCCAGATCGTAACGTGCATTTTGTTGCGCAGCATGCGACCCAACGGTTCTATGAGCCCACCGCTAGTCTATCTCGGAGCCGTACGAACGCATGTTATATACGTTGCCTGCGAATATCTCAGTCACTGTAGAACCAGGTATCATAACTGTAAAAAATCAATCGTCATACTGATAAGGCTGCTCTTAGAGAGCTGCATGCCACTTGATTAACTACCTGGGTACGTAGCACTACATACAGATGCTTGTCTCGACATGTGCAACGCACGTTATCTGACTAGGTGAAGCTGTTAAATAAAAGCATTTTGGAAATATCATACATAATAAAGGATTCTACGAGATGCGAAGACAGTTTATCGGGGCTGTTGCATACGGATGCTATACACATATCCTTCCGATCTACCTGAGAGAAGTTCCATGAGCCAGGCTCCCTAGGTCGCTCGCCATCTAAGCCTTCTAACTGGGCGGCTTTGGTCTCATATTTGCATAATCTAAGATTAGGGTGTCCAAAGGTCGTGAGTTCGAGCCTCGCTGAGGATATCATTTCCCCCCTTTACTATTATACATACTACTATTTCGTCCCCTTTTTTATGTAGGGCCAAAACTTGAGCTTCGCGCGAACAAGAGAGGTCGATTACCGGCTACGTTGAGCTATGCTTATATTTAATGAAGTACAAGGTAGCCCTTACTTAGACGTCGTCTCATTCAAGTAGTTGTCACACGTACCGAGGGATTGGAACCCTCCCGAAACCTTACGACCTGCATATCATGTATATAATTATATAAGCGACAAGCTTCAGTTCAGCCGGCCCGTCAAACACGTGATCATCCAAAGCACTACACGAAAGCTAGGAGGTAGAAGGATGCGAGATCGGCAATTCGTAGCGAGGTTATTTAGATAGAAAAACTGTAGATCACCCACCTAGCAGAATGGGGGAACTGGACCTCATGGCGCCCTTAAGCCCTTGTTACAGGAGTTCACATGAGCATACACGTATAGGCAGGCTTACAGCACCTAGGAGTGCGTATATGGCTATGTGTTAGGAAAGGCGAACATTCTAGAAGGTGAAGGTAAGAGTCCCATGTCCGCAGAGAGGCTATTCCGCCTTATCCAGTGAAGGTGGTAGAATGAATGCATTGCAAACTTTGACTTGTTCACTAGCTGTACACTATTCCCTACTTACATTTGCAGCGACAAATTCACCCTCCAGTTCAACAATACCACTGGCTAAGTATAAAATATATAAGAAAGAAGGCTGCATCTCTCAATGTTAAGCGCTGCTAGTCGGGATATTCAGAGTCGTAAACGTCCAGGTTTTCCCACCATCTGGTGTTGCCATTTCGCCACCGGTCGCTCCGAAATTCCAGCTTCCGGTATGTTTCCAGTTAGGATTGGGAGTGCTGAGGATGATTGAGACATCCTCCCAGCCTGAATATTACTAAGTCAGCTATCGCTTTTGTTACAAACCGGGTAATGATTAGAAGAAGGTCGTACTATGAGCTGGAGCGGCGGCACAAGGACGGGCCGCACATTCTACAGAGATATAAAAGATATTCCCCTTCTGTCCTTTGCCTATAAAGACATCGTTAGCTCCTTAAATTAGAAATCGGTGATTCGATATATGTTGCAACATACTCGTGGAGACGCTCGATACTAGCTGATCATTGACGTAAACGCTCTGGTCCCACAGGTTTGTCGACGAGTTGAGCTTATCTAGAGTAGAGTTAGGCTCTAGCTTTTAGAGTGAGAAGGAAAAACTAACAATGTGTTCGGACTTTGGTTCCGGGAGCAGCAATTACTGATTTGCCAACCTGTGCATTTGGAATAAGAGCATATGCGAAATTACACCAGTTGCTCCCTAGGTTGGTGCAATAACCCAGGCCAGCGGGCGCATTCTCGGAAACCCCCTGAATGAAGTCTCTGTCGAGTTGTATAGCGCTCCATAGGGCAAGATCACCCGTGATCGGATTAGGGACGCTTGGAAGGATGACCGTCGCTGAAGCTTCCACGATAGTTGCGCCTCCCGAAGTATAGAGACTGATAATGTCGAGGGTGGCAGCAGCTTGCTGGATAAGCGCCAAACAGGCGGTAATGGCTGCGGGCTTGCCTTTCATGATGGCGACCTTGAGTTGGATGTTAGCCTGGAAGGCTGAGTAAGATTTGGGAGGATAGATAGAATATGAGTTCCCTAAGGAGGATGGAAGAAGACGCCTCTGCAAGCAGAGGCCCGAATTTGGCTATAATATATCATCGCTCGGAATTTCAGGTGCGAACTGGAAACCATAAATCCACCAATAATTGACGTGATGGGATTGATGTTGTGTGTGAAACGTTGGTATGAAATGGCATATACCCGGCTCCTATAGTCCCACCCGACGCTACCCAGCGGCTCGGTTATATCACGATCTCTTGGCTTTGGTACCCCTTATGTCACATTTGGTGCGCCTGACTTTTCGCTGTGTTGAAGTTCGTACTTTCCTACGGCCGTAGGAATTTAAGAAATGCTAGTGTTAGAGAACGAATAACTTCGGGCTCTGGAGTTAGATGTTGGTACATTGAGAGGTATATAAAGCATCCGCAAAGGTGCTATTGTATATACATTTTATCTTGGGGGGGCGTCGTTGATGTCCATCTTTCGTTAAATGACATCTAGGGTATCCGCCCTAGCACATTGAATGCTTCTCGCCTGGGTATCATGTCCGATTCAGCTTTGCCCCAGCCCTATAAAGGAGCCAGAGACAGCTGAGGTTACCAGTCCACCACGTGAGGCCCCGGATTTGGCTCCAGAAATCGTGATCAATGAAAATGTAGACGGCACCATATGTGAAACGTGCAACAGTGTAAAGCAACCCCGCGCGGTTGATTAAATGAGGCTCGACGCCCGCGAATGTGGCAAAGCTCATGGCCGCTACGAATAAGGTATAGTTTTCAACTGAATTGGCGTGGGCTGACTCGTTGCGCTTGAGCATGTCCAACTGCTTCTGTGTGATCTTGCCCGACTGCACCGCCGCATTGCCGTATTTGGCCAGGTCCTCTCTCGGCGACGCGTTGTGATCAATGCCGTACCATTGCTTTAGGGTACGCGACGATAAAAGACCGTACGCGAAGACGAACTGCCAGCTTAAGAGGCCCGGCGCCCAATTAGCAACCGATAGCCCAGTTCCAGCAGTTCGCAGGCCAAGTGCCGTTGTGAGAGATGCCATGGCGACTGTATTCGGTAGTGAGTGATCAATAATACGGAATCCCCTGGTTGATGAGCTCAATGTAAGCGGACTCACATACTAATCGCTTAAACTAGGTATTGGGTGGTTAATCAGGGTACCTGATCTAGAATTAATGCGACCGTGAAATGAGTCGGGGGACTTCGACGTTTTTACATCAAGAGCGGTCATCTCTTATATCATTACTAGTATCATACTAAGACTAACCTGGTGGGTGACGCACTGGTAACGTCCCGGTGATGTCCCGGTTGGACACTAATACCGAGCCCACACTGAAATTCCTAGGTATAAGATCACCTCATATACAGCATCTTAACGAATTGGGCCGTGACTATTACAAGTGCTGACTTATGGTATAAATGTAAGTATTCCGCCGATGTAGTAGTATATATGTCTCTTCTGTACCTATTGTTGGAATCGAGTCTCTAAATTCGGATCCCGAGGTTTGCGGGGCGATTTCTTCCCCTTGTTCGGGAGTCACGGGATCAACACTGCCTATACGGGGCTATTAGATCCCAAACATACAACACCGGTTTAAATCAAGTGAGCCCTTAGCTAGCTGATGGAAGGATGAGCCGTAAGATTACTTACCTGGCCCCCTGCTCCGTGTGTACTCTACCGTATACGTATACGTAGTAAGTCTAGTAGTGTGGACCGAGGGGTCTAACCTTGAACTGTACAGTATAAGTGACCGGAAAATTCCGAGAAGTAGGGCATCACTAAATTTAGTAGTAACGTAAGTATTGCAACGATGCCTCGTTATTCTGATTCTTTCTGGACGCCGGTAACGAGATTCTTGAAAACTGTTTTGAGATGACCGAACCACATGCTTAATACCAGTTCAATAGAGCGGCGTTAAATAGGATACGGACTGCAGAAGAGCATGAACTTACATATACACTGCTCTAACCTTAGTCTGTGGAGAAATTCCCCGCATATACGATCTTCTTCGGCATCAAGTTTCATCCTATCCGATGACGATTCACCGAACCCGTCTCGGCCGGGTTTTCCGAAAGCGAGTTTCGTGTTATCCGAACGTTCAAATCCCGGAGCTAAGATTTCCTGGTTCTCTGTCAGATTCGAGGTTGGGTTTCGTAGGCAATACCTAGCGAAGGAGGATTAGGTTGGATGACATTGTTGTTCATTACACAAACCCACGATAGGTAGGCTAGATGCAACGGAGAATAAGCGGCCGGCGCCAACGGTGGCAGTCTTGACATCTTTGGTGCTACCTACCGAGCTATATCCCAATCATAACTCCTAGCCTAATACACTTATAGATATCTTAAAGGAAGCGAAGAACCCACTCAGGGGCACGATTATGAGCTATATAGAAGCTCCAACTATGTTTATCATTTCATTGACGCATCAGCTCATGATATCCGCGGTCATATACGTGCAACTTTCTTGTTTGTGCTGCTGCTCATCGGAGCAACGCGAATTTTTATTGGAATGAATAGCCTATGCAATACGAGTTTACACTACATAGAGTCGTAAGCGAGACGTCTAGATTGTTTGTTGTATATCGTCCTGCTTGGAGGAGAGCCGGTTTCTGCTCCTAGCCAAGACTATTTAGCCCACTAGACTATGAGACGGTGGTATGTAGAAGACGCCGAGATACCTTTGGTAAATGTAAAAGAGAGATAGATGAAAAGTGGTACCTATATTTAAGTCACGATGAAGGAAGTTTAAGAACGGATAAAACTGCACGTAGAGACGATTACTGTTTGAAGCAGTGTGATCTACCTACCATATATTGTGCCACCCGTTGACGCTATATACGCGAAGGCTCTGGTACATACAGGACTAGCTCTAGTGGGTAACGTTGCGTTCGACGGCGCTGTGACGAAGGGCCCAGCGCGCAGGCCGTGGCAATGAAGCCCGTAACAGGTGTCTGCTAGTTGCTACATGATCCTAAGCATCCTAGAACTCGGAAGGGTTTGGCGCCGGGCTCGTGCGAATCGGTTCGTGTGCTCGACATGCGTGGGGTAATACTCTCGGTGTTTAGGGGGCGGTCCCCTTGATACCTACTAAGCATTCCGCCACCCCGAGCCACTCGCAGTGGAGTCATGGACTAATTGGGGGAGCTGGAGGGGACATAAATCTTGCTTCACTGCGTGATAGTGTCACTATTACCTAGTCTAAACTCCTCGGCCCATCGCAACATTTCGGAGTCTGGTCCCATGATGTTGAGGTAACTCAGCGCTGAGGTAACTTGGAGATTTTGACCCGATTTCTGAAATTTGCCCTGACAGACAGACTAAAACCATAAATGATGAAGGATGCCCTGAACTAAGAACGACATCGTAGACTACTAAGGTTAGTTAGGTACCGATATAGATAATGGAGGAACCGCCCCGAAGCTTGCATGGTCGCAAAACTGACTGATTGGCCAGAAGGAGACTGCGTCGGGGGGGATGATGAGAAAGCTAACCTTACACCATAAGCGGGCCGCTGCGTGAACAGCTCGCGTGGCAATTAGTGTTCTACTAATAGTACTGTACCTACTGTACCTAGTTGGATAGCGGGTATCCCTCGACGTTTTAAGCTGGGAAAGAATAGGTACCTACCTTCTACCTACCTACTTAGTAGGTATGGTCGAACATCTAGTAACAATCGATTCTTCATTAGGTACTGTACAGTAGTAGACGTCTTTTCGGCATTAAGTACCTACATAATGAAGATTGTGTTAGCAATTGCTCAAACCGTCTGTTAGATACCTACCTACGTAAGTAGGTCCAGTTCTGGCACAGTAAGGGGGATTCCTCGAAGGAATCAATCTAGACCATGTCGCATTTCGGTTGAGCCTGTCGTCTCACTTTGTGATAGAAACAGGCTGCTGGACTGCCATTTACGGCAGCTGAACAATGGTTGCACCATGTCATTCATTGTAATGGGGGCGGACGGGAGCTGAGTATGCATCTGTGAGACAGGGGTCTGAATGGTAAACTCATGGAACCTAGTCTCTTTTTGTGGCCTGATAAAGCGGATGCCTACACGTGTAGGTAGAATTGTTACATAGTAGTAGGTGTTTGTCCTGAGCTCGCCGAATTGAGATTTTTGGGAGGCTGCAATCATATCAGCGCTCTTGGGATTTGTCGCAAGACAATTCCCGCGCAAAGTCGATTCGAAATGGCCTCGACGAACTCAAGGTTCTTGCATGAGCAGGCAGATCTCGAAGTTGTCCCTCCGGAAACCGGATTACACCCATTGCCAACGCCCACACCACTTTACCCAATAACACAGGAACCTCCGCCGCCGAAAGAGCAAATCGCCGATGTCGAGTCGGGGGTAATACAACACACCCCATCTCAGCCTGAAGAAGACCAGCCCGCGAAAAATGCGAAACCGAGCATATTGGGACTTTCCATACCGGTCTTCTGGGGATTAATTGTGACACTTTTCATCGTCCTGGCAGCAGGAATTGGCGGTGGTGTTGGTGGCGGGCTTAGCGCACAACGAAAATCTACGTCTGGGTCTGGTGCTTCTGTGTTGGTCGCCTTTAAAAATTAATTCTGTGCTTTATCTTCTCATAAAAGCTGACAATTGATTCATCAGGAGCGGAATCCCCAGCACCGGAACTGGCGGGAGCACTACCTCGTCTGCCGCACCATCACCGACACCGTCGTCGACGGCCGATCCGCTAGTTCCAGCAGATGGAGGTTGCCCTGATATAAACGGCATGAAATATACGCCGTATTCGGCGGATGGGAAGCCAATACCAATAGAGACAAATCAAGATCCGCAACAATTCCGAGAGCAGTGCTGGACGAACTGGGTAAACAACTGCATCTACACATGATATACTACGGACTTATACGCCCACTCTAGAAAACTGTATCACCGTGTGTGCGGAATATAACAAAGCGTATGCGACGAACCTCAAAAACACGCCGGTGTAGGAGGGGGCCCTTGCGTCGCTGTTACCATTGTTAAGGATCACGCGGGTTTCTGCTACTTGAAGAACGGCACAGGGACTAATGACACCATGGGCACTCCAAACGTGTATTCAAGTGCTGTTTTGGTGACAGACTGAAACAGATCAAGATAGGCAGGTGACTCTCTCGTGCCACTCTGCAGATATCGCAGTCTCTCGCTATGAAATACCCTTCCAAACAAAAGCTATCTGGACGCCATATGGCAGCAGTGGAGTGAGTAATTTTTTCCACCGCTCGGACAGCGATGTGACGCTGTCGGCAAAGCCACCATGAACAGCCAATGACAGCGACAAGCTCGATGCCGTCCACTAGCATGCTGTATGAGCTACGCGACAACGAAATTGATAACAATGTACGCTGCAGGATGACACCAACAGTTGGGAACTCGGTATAAGCAAATCACAACATGACATGCTCGGCCTGGCCCGGCCCGGCCCGGCAGGTTGTCTCCTACGGAAATCCTAAGAGCAGAAGAGGTCATCTTATATCAAAATTTTCTAAGGATTGAGCGTCGCGCTCACAGGGCACTCGCCGTCAACATTCGTTGAATTAAGACTGGCCGTTGGCTTCCAGACATACACGCACGCATCGCATGGATATTGTGCAGTCAGTATTGATTCACGCAGGGCGCTACTATGTGACGCTCACATACTAGGCTCGAGACTAGGGGAAATGTAAATAGCAGAACGAATACATTGTTTTGAGGAGGTTAAAATCTCAACGTCCTAGTTATGATGTTTGTAGCGTGATCTCGCGGATGAAGGGAGCTTTACCTCAAATGAAAAAGCCTTTATCGCCTATCGCGGTATGTCCCACTGGTAGCAAAACACCTATCTACGCGTCTCATATATCTCGACGGAAATGGCGGGGAATTTAGATGACGATCAGGAAAATAATACATGCTTGTAGACCAAGTTTTGCCGTGTTGTCAAGGGTCCATTCCGGGCTCGCGCCACCAGCGGGCACGGCGATGTACCACGCGTAACTCTGATTCCTTGAGCTTGTCGGACCACCTGGCGGAGATATCACCGTAGATGACGAGGGTGTGCAGCTCCTTTAGACTCTCAATTATCTGGAAGAACTCATCCTCCTTCTTTACATTGACTCGGCCGCTCCAGCCATTCTCCTGCACCGGTCTGGGGGCCCAGTCTATGATGAGGGCATTGAGGTTGGGGGTGCGGTGAACCACATCACGAAAAAAGTATAGCCACTGGTTCCAGTTGGGATATTCCAGCGGCACCAGAAGCCAGAGTTTGCGCAGGCGGTCGAAACGGAGTGTTCCGTGGACTGCAAATCCGATGCGGCGGTCGACTCGCCCTCGCATCTCAACGCGCATGACGGCTTGCCCATGGACGGTCGGGGACATCTCGTCGTAGATGTGCTTGCATGTGCGCATCAGCGCGGGAAGCGGCCGCGAATATACTGCGCCATCGAGGTACAGCTGGTGGGGACGCAGTGTGTCCCCAAAGTCGTTGTGGTCATAAGCGAGATAGAAGTCGTAGATTCGGTCGCGAACCTCGCTTGGCAATAAGAAGAAAGGTGAATTGGCCTGCATCTCAACTAATAAGATGGAATGAGAGAGGTGGCTGAGAAGGAGGCTTCGACGACGCAAAGTGTCTAAATGATAACGGCTATAGAACCTAGCAAGAACGAGGCGTGCACCGAGGTGGTGTTGAATGAATGTAGGTAGTATAAGCTGTAGCTTTAGCTGAACAATCTCTTGATACCTTAGTTACCTTAGGTACCTAGGTAGGCAGCAACCAACGCATGGTACCTGTAATGGTACCTGGATTGGAAGCCTGGAAACTATACTTATTCCGAAACAAAAACTCAACTGTATGCCAGGAAGATATAACTATAGAATAAGCCCTAAAACATTTTCAGTGTCCTAATTGGTTCCCAGGCTACCTTAGGTACTGTATGTAGCCACTAACAATTGCCCTAATGCCGATGCCAGTTACCAGGGTGCGGGGGCATTATATGCAGGGTATGCAGGTGCTAAACTACAGTAACACGCTGAACGCACACCTTTTTTGTAGTGATAAGGATCAGATGGAAAGGTACTCGTGAGTACCTAATGGAAGAAGGCGCCATGACGTTGATGAACGAAGAACATCGTTCATATAGACTTAAGGAAACATATTATTGAAATTTCATATTCAGGACTGTCCTTTGAGCTAATTGTAACCACTAAATAAGGTCTTTCGGCCATGCTGATCCTCCAGCCCCGGGCTAGATAGTCTACTATGTATCTATAAACAAAAGGAAATATTATATCATACCTAGTATATATAACTGTATAATTACAAGTTTCACTTTATCAAAAACGTCCTCCTTGCGTATTAGATAACTGCTTCGCGATCCTTATTACTCATGTAGACTTTTTAAATTTCTTCCCACGCAAGACGGCAGGCAATGCCGCAATAGCGCTGCCATCGTCGGCGACGTCGAAGTAGAAAGTACCGAGAGCCTGTCCTCCATACGTAAGGCCATTGTTGTTCAGCCAATCCGCATTCGTGGCAAACTGCTTCGAGAACAAACCAGTGTACTCGACCTCAGGCGCTACAGGAGTGACCACGAAACCACGCTGCTTGGTCTTGGCATCTATTGTTGAAGGTGCGAGCAAGAGCTGGTCACTCCCCAAGGTGCTCTGAAGCAGAGAGAGCAAATTGCGGCCATTGTTGACGAGTGATGTGAGCGTCAGCCCAAACCCAGCACCGGCTGTCTGGTTATAAGCGAGAGTAAGTGTTGACGTGTTCTGTCCCGCGCCGATATAGGTTCCTTCATAATTGCGCTTCGTCTCGGCCGCGGCCTGATCTCGCAGCGCAGGGAGGATCGTCTCGCTGATCAGGTCCGCAAGGAGATGCGCCGCACCGCTCCGTTCTACAGAGTCCGCGATGCCGCTGGTCACTATCACGGAAAATCCAAAGTCGTAGTCGGGTACGACGACGATATAGCTAGCATAGTTGCCGGCATCGCCCAGCTTCATGTACATGTCGGTTACATGGCCGGTAACCTTGTCAGCGTACCGATAAATCTCCCAGCCCATTCCAAGCGCGAATTCGAAACCAGCAGTGAACGAGTTTGGTTTCATCCATCTGCGCATTTGGTCGGCTGGGAGCAGGGTGGCGTTCAGCATGCTGATGCCAAGTTTGGCGATGTCGTTGGTTGTCGAAAATATCCCGCCAGATGAAGAAGTGATTCCACCTTCAAAAGCAAACGCTTCAAGTTCACCGGCCACAACGTAGCCACTGTACGGTGTTTTTGTGGGCGAAAGCGACGAAGTGCTCGTCATATTTAAGGGACCAAATACAGCTTTTTGAAACCACTCTTCGTTCATGGGGAGCCCCGTCAGTTTCGAAATCACCCTACCAAGGAGGATAAAGTTTGTGTTGGCGTAACCTGGCGTTTGGAAAACTGGGAATGTCGGAGATTGAATGCCCTTGAGGTACTGTACTGCGGAACAGTTCGCATCTTGGCAGGGGACGTTGATGCCCGTGCTGTTGAGAGTGGAGAGGGGGCAAGCCGAGGGTTGTTGGGTCGAGCGGGTTGGTGAAGTAAAAGATCGTTGCTAGTTCGCCGGCATCAAACGGTCTCGCGTTGGCAGGAAGACCAGAGATCTGAGATGCAAGTGAGAAGGGAGTGATAGTTTCCCATTCAATATGATGAACTGGATCATTCTTTGGCAGCGAGTCGATTTCGGGGAAAATCTCGGGTAGCGGTTTGTGCCAATCGCTAGGTTTGAGAAGAAGGAGACCGGCATAAACAGTCATTATTTTGGTCATGCTCGCAACACGATATATAGAATTTCCGTCGACTGTCTTCACGCCCAATGTACCGTTTCGAATATCCGGGCCGGTGTGATGGTATTGGAGTGAGCCCGCAGCCTTGGAGTCGTGAACTGAGAACAGTCCCAATGAAAAGGTGATATTGTCTAATCCAGATAGTGCTGCATTGCGTGTTTTCCCACTCAGATGGCCTTCAAGTGTGGAGGTGATGTTTTCCCATTGTGCGCTCACGATACTGTCATCGCCAGTGAGGTCTGTGGGTGCTGGATTAAGGGGTCCGAGAAACCTCGCGAAGGCTGTCGGCAGACACAATGAAGCGACCGCGAAGCTGAGCGGAGAATGCATCATGATTAAGGAGAGGTGGAGGAGACGAGATTACCGATGAGAGCAGATACTTGCCATCATCAATGTGCTGGTTGGAGATACGTCTTATATCATAGAACTCACCACACAGCCCTCGAAACAAGTATGAGAGACGACGATACGTAATATCTTCGCACAATTAAGTTGTCACTGCTGCGGCTCCCTGAATACGTCTGAATACGTAGTGCGTAGGTGCAACTAACTGTGAAGCTACCTACCTAACCTATCAAGCGTCTACGCTAAGTACGTCAATGCAAGCCGTAGCCTAGAGCTGATGAAAGTATTCATACATTAATTTTAGTAAAATTGGATATTGGGCAGTGTACGATCGTCAGTTTTGGTTTCGATCTTCAACGAGTAGAGAAGCTAGGCTGCGTATACGCCGTATTGTAACGCGGAGAAGATTATACAGAAGAGCTGATCTGGAGAGCAACCTACGCTAAGCTATAGACAGGTTACTTAGATACACAATCTTTCCGAATGAGGCAATAGAATAGCCAAGACACGTCTGACGGAGGTACTGTAGGTACAGGACGCCATTACGCCATTTTCATTCAAGCGCAGGTCCTTCGCTCCGCCAGCGTGTTCTAACAAGTGGGCTAAAAATACCATACTTACTACTGTAGGTCGGGGGCTTTATGTGGACGATAGAAAGTGCCTACTAAGTGCGCCTTGTCAATGTAATTGGACTGCCCACACTGCTCTCATCTTATTGTTAGGTAAGGTGAACGGTACTGCCGTGACAGCAGTGCCGCCTATTCCATTGGTGTGCAAGGATGAGAAACCACATCTACATTAAATTTCCTAACCTAGGCATCATAAGTCTCACTTTCACTACCGTTCGGTAGCTAACCCCCGGGTCCTGCCCGGGCCTTGGGGGGCCTGATGTATGAGCCCCATTCTGTTCCGCAGCGCCCAGAGCCGGTCTCTGAATTTCCCGAGCATTCTAACCTTGGTATACCTAGATTATCCAAATATCGCATTATCATGATTGAAAAGTACTATCAGATGCCTGCTGTAAATTTGACTATGACTACTCATTACTTTCTTGTCTCACATGTCACATCAACGTGTATATCTACGGAGATACATACATACTTACCTGAGTAGATTAAGTAGTATGATACTTTCTACTTAGGCTGTACGAAAGCAAGGAGGGAAGAAGATACGGAGTCGGCAACTAGGAGCGAGTCTACTCAAATATATAGGCTGTAGGTTTCCCACTTGGCCGAACAGGGGTGAAGCCCTTCACGGTAGCCTTAATTCCATCTAGGATTATTATAGTTCGAGTATTCTTCGAAGCCCTTGTTACAATAGCCATGATATTGGGTTTGTCGTTCTATGTCTCCGACGAATCCTAGTAACATAATATAAGCTGAATGGTCGTAGGGAGGCTGAGATAGGGGTAACCCCTGAATTTACTTCGCCTGGAATTTATCTTGCAATAGATACCTACCTAGCAATTATTTAGTGTAGTTTTTGATTCGGATAGAGTCAATGTACACCAGCGAAATCATATATGTATCTAGTCTAAGATTCATCTTTCGGATATTCGGAGATTAAGAATGAAACTCGCATTGTTTATATGTAACCCTCAAGAACATGCGTCGTGTACAATCTTCACATCATGACTTCTCATACTTCCTAAGTTGTGGAGCTAGAATACAAACAAGATCAAGCTCTCACCCTACTAAATCCAACAATGTGTCCTCCTAGCTTTTACTAAACGGACCTCAACACACCTTGGAACCACTTTCCGACCTCTTTCCATCCCTCCTCTGCCACACTAGTGACGAGTCCAACATACCCATCCGGTCTTACGATGACTAAAGCGCCTTCCTCGGGATCGACACCGTAACCTTCGTATGCGTGGCCATGTCCGTCATGATAGCTCTCCTCATCTACCAGGACTTTATCATAATCCCAACCCAATTTATCATCAAATGGGTGATAGACGTCATGTAAGTCGCGCAAGACCTCAACACTGGCCCGCTTGGCGGTGTGTATCAGAAGAACGTCGATGATCGAGGCATTGCGGATAGTCTTGAATTTCGTCGTGCCACCGTGGGGGTCTAGGCTAGCAGACAACGTGATACGTGGATATTTAGGGAGAACATCTGTCGAAAGCCAGGCACCGAGATCATTCACCAGTGTTTGACGCGTCGGCTTGGATATGTCGCCTGAGAAAACCACTAAACGGAACCGACCATCCGAGGGAATCTTGTGATGGAGCTGCCAGGGCCGCGCATCAGATTGCGCGACAACTTGAAAGGAAGGGAAGCGCATCCCCGGCTCGCAGTTCGTGGCTAGGAATAACGTGCTCTGTGCTTGGTTGTGGACGGCAATCTGGTCGGCTTCGACTTCTACGTGACTCTTGATAATGCGATGCTCTGGCGGCTTCGCGACGAGGGCGCTCGGCTTGTAGTTCACGCCTATGCCACTTGTAAACTAAAATATATGTTCAGCAAGCCTATTTCTTGAGGGATATGGTAAATGGCGATGCGCACCATGTGGCTCATATTGAATGCCTTGCTAAACTCCTCCATCGACACTCCTGTCTCATCCATGATGTCCTTGGCGGGCCTACCCGAGAAAAGTCGGGAGAATTTGTGGTCAAATGCGATGAGCTCCTTGGCGATTTGTTTCCGCTCAAGCTCGTACGTAGAGAGGATCTTACGATGTAGGATTTTCTTACACACTAACCCAATCTTCCAGCCTAGATTATATGCATCTTGCATTGAGACATTCATTCCCTGGCCAGCTTTTGGCGAATGGGTGTGGATGGCATCTGTTAGATATTTTTAACACTGCAGTGTCAATTTCTGAGGAGGGTGAACCTACCACCAGCGAGGAATACGCGATTCAACTTGCTGAACTTGTCTCCAACTCGCTGACCGATCTGGTATGCTGTCCACCTGACAAGACGATACTCTTTAGTAACTACAGCTTAGCTGAAATGGCTAGATATGAGACGTACCAATCGCAATAATGATACTCAAGCTTATATGGACTTATAATCTTTTGCGCCGCCTCGAATATGACTTCGGGTGTGATCTTGGATCTGTCGACCCGTCCGCCGGCGGCCGATATCTCTGTGAGCTGTATGTAAAGACGCACCAGCTTGTCCTCTCGAGGGATGATCATGAGACTTCCGGACGAGGCGCTATGAATCATGCACCGAGTTCGGATATCAGCTATTTGAAATAAGCAGTTGTCATACGCAGGTGAAGAATGAGGATGTTTCATACGGAAGTCGGTAATAGGTACGATGTCCAGTACGCCCCAGATGAAATCCGTCATTTCACCATGCATTTCGAACTCTTTCCCAAGCATTTTTCTGGTCCATGAATGTGCGCCATCGCAACCTACTACGTATTTCGCTCTCACAACTTCCTCCCTGGTGTCTTCCTGCTCATTCTGTTTTTCGATCTTTGAGCCTACATCGTCATTGGCGAGATTACTCCTGAATAGGCCGTCTCTCAAATTGCTGAGTCGCTGCGTTGGCGTAGCCTCTTCTTCGCTGAGATTCCGGAGCGTAACAGTGAGTGGGTAAGCATCATCGTCTTCAATTTTCTGCTCATCGATTGAAAGTGAAGTAGGAATGACCATGCGCTCAACTTTGATCTCATGACCAGGGCTGGCGGGGTGTGGATATGACGCAGCGATGGCATCTAGGAAGAAACCCTCCACGCGGCCTTGATGCAACACTGCTTCAGTGAAGCGAGATAGGCTCGTAACATTATTCGGTGCTCGATTGTTACGTTGAATCCGACCGTCTGGATTTGGGTTCCAGAAGCTTACCTCTACCGTATGTTAGTGGATAGGGTACCCAATAAATTCGGAGAGTTCTGTGCCTCCAAATGAGTTACTCATTTGGTGTCATACCAAACATGCGATTTGCTTCCTTCCATACTAGTTCGCCAATACCAAAGCTATCCAGTATCTCGAGAGTGCGCGCTTGAAAGCTGAAATAAATTAGTGAAATGTATCCAGTCGTTTTAAGGTTGACCAACCCATCGGCTTGCCCAGAAAACACCTTGTCGGTTCGTTTGTCCACGATCCTCGTCACGATCCCAAGTCTTGAGAGCCAGAGTGAGAGCATTACTATAGCTCGCTGGAGTCAGTAATTACTCCTTTGGTGAAAATCGGCACAGGTTTTAGGAGTTCTGCATGCTCCCGACACACGTCCATTGCTCTAATGGGAAATCTTTTACTCCGCAAGCAGCCAGAACAGGAAGAAAATGACTCTAGGGGTTACTCACAGCCAGCTGGCCCAGCACCCACAATGAGCACATCAACCTCAGATGGCTTTGTTAGACTCATTTTTACAAGATATTCTGCAATGTCATATTGGTGAGTTTTCAAATGGGTGAAGCACTGGATCTTATGGCACTCAGAACTGGACAGGCGGGTGAGCTACAGAGAGGGCACAGCGGATCTTATTTACTAAATGCGCCTTTTATGATTGTTTCTAAGTCAGTTTAATTGTCTGTCGCTCTATACATCATCCGAACAGGGTAGTGTAAGATTCCCATCGAGTATCATGCTTTCCACCGCCAACATGCATAGGCATAGGTTGAATATATATGACCAAGAAGCATTCGTGACTTAGTAGTGATGATCAAGCATGACAAACGGCTCTAGTGGGTTTGGCGGGGGCGTTAGGAGGGGGTTTGAAGTTAGAATCGGGTAGACTAGCGGGTAACTTTCTCAGGCAGGAAAATGACTGGTGGCTGGCATATCTAGTCTTACAACTTATCACAGTTATAATTGGGCCTCCTGAGGGGGGCTTTCTGCCGATTGACGCTGCCGAACCGGGATCAGTCTGCGGGATTGCCAAAACGCCCCAGATCACGGCGTACCCTCCACACTTTGGATCCGGCGCCTCGCTTTTGGTTTCTTGTGAGGACTTCAATCCAGGGTACTGATCCTGCGCTACTGTCGCAAGTGGCGTTATTGTCACCTCTGCTATCCCTTGTCTCTTCTGTGCCTTCTGTTTGGCTGTCTAGATCAACGCCTTCATTTCCATCGCCCCCGTCGCCTTTCGACTGGAAATACAGGTCCTCTGTATAAGCCCAGCTTGGCGGGTCGAATTTACCACTGACAAGGACGATCTGTCCTCCTCTTGCTGCTACATCTTCGACCTGGCTCGTTGTGATGGGACATAGAAGATGGAGATCGCCATTTTCAACATCGATACCACGAACTAGGACCAAACCAAGGCTTCGTGAATATCGGGGATCAAGGGTGAGCCCGTGTGTTGTATCGATAAACGGGATACCTTCTGCTGTCAAAGTGGTGATTCTACGTTTAACGAGTGATAAAGGCGGCGGTTTGGATTGGCTGGGTTCGTCCATATCCAAGTCCATTGGGGATGTAGGGGCAGCCTCCTCACCCGCACTGTTCGGCGAAATTTGATGATTTTGCATGTGACGAAACGCCTTCGAACTTTCAACTTCAACCGCGGCGAGGACAGCTCCATTTATCGCGTCAGCTACAAGATCTGGCTGTGTTTGGAAGTCATAACACAGAACTCCGAAGATGCTGCAACCAGCACCTCTGAAACGGACCTGCCATGGGGCGACAACTGTGAGTGGTGTTTGGAACCAACGGAGATGACCTCCACTGTTATGTGGTGTTACTGGCTGTGCATGGAAGTAGGCCATTGTCTGCATAGAGCGTAGATCCGCAGCGCTTCGGAGGTTATTCTGATTAGGCTGGGATGGCAAAGTTGAGAAGCGAGTTATGTTGCAAGCTCCTTCAAGGACTTCCACGGCATCAACAGGTCCTGTTTGAGACATGTATATCACCTCAGAAGGACGTAGTTCACCGATGAGAGAAACCAATAAGTCCAAACCAGTACCCTGGATCCAGCCCGGAGTGTTGATGATAAGAGGGTATGATCGGAAAGCATTGCGGTAATACGTTATTAGATCTAAGGCCATTTCGTTGTACAACTCGGGGTCCGAGGCCGGAGAAAGTGAAGCTAAAGCGTGTGATCTAATTGTGCGAATTCCCGGGGTATCAAGAGGCCGGCAAAAGAACGGAGATATCACGGGCTTCGTTACTAGGACGAGGGCTATCTGACCCAGGCCGCAGTACTCTGGCTGTCCTGGGTCAAGATCGAGAATGACGACCCCCCCATCGCTCGGTCTCTTAGCATGGGTACTTGTGCTGGTAAGAAGACGATTCGTCAAAATCTTTGCAAAGGTGGATTTTCCGGATGATTTAGGACCTGTTATCATGATGGATGGGGGCGCTGGGTCCTTTGAGGAAACGAGTGTTGCCGTTGCTCGGTTCCATTCCGGCGGCACCTTTAAATCTTGAAGAACAGCCTTCTTAGGACCATCCTCGGACGTGAAAAGCTATGAAAAGATAAGTTTCACTTGAATCATAACTAGGATATCGTGAGATATTTACAATTTGGAATGCATCGCCAGATCCAGTAGCTTTATCATTGGTTGTAGAGCTGGGACCCTCGCACCAGACCTTTCGAAATAAAGGTGATAGTAACTCCAAGTCTTTCAGCCCCTGGGCGCAAGGGTGCGGGTGTAGTTCTAAGGTCGCGTAACTAGTACATCGTATCACCGGTAGAGCATGAGATTGCGGTGCATAAACCCAGGACACACTTTGGGACGTCTTTAAAGTGGCGCCGTATATAGTCACCTCACCGGATTCTACTCGGACACCATAGCTTCCAAGGATTACTAATCTCTGTGCTGCATTAGTTCACGATACTAGCAGTATTGAGAGACAAACATACCTCTCCTTCATTGAGCTTCAACTGAGCCACCCCGTTACTCCTTTTACGGAAATTATCTTTCGACAGGCGGAAGTTGGACAAGTTGATGGGTTGAGCCAGGTCACTGGCGTGGTAATCATCCTTCTCTTCATCGAGTGAGAAAGGAGATAGTCTCCTATGTACCTGATCAAGCTGGCTCGGACAAGGCGCTGGTAGTTCAACTGAGCTTTGGCCTCGACCTAGCGGTAAGTCACTTGACTGATCTGCCGCCTCCTCGTTTTTGGCGGAGTTATGCCGAGTCGTTCTGGTCTTCCTGGCCTTCTTGCGTGGACTAGTTACCACGTTATCGGTATCCGTTGAAAAATCAGTCCCCGCGGCATCAGGCTGATCGATTGAGGGTGATGCAACTTGGCTCTGCTGGGCGAGCAGTTTTTTGCGGAGGGCAAAAGCACTCATGGCTAACTAACCAGTTAGTACGGTTGGCGGCTCGAGTAGGTATGATAAAAAAAAAATTCACCTACGCTGAGGCGGCTCCTCTGTGTTCAATCTCCTCCTTTTGCTAGTAGACATACTTTTCTCATGGCAATCTCTTTTGGAACAACATATACTGCAAAAGTGTGATTCGTTGAGGATGATAATTTCATATGTCTACGGGTAGGTATGTATAAATGATCTCAGCAGGTCCCAGTAGGTGTGGCTTGCACCATGCATGTGTAAAAAAAGCACACATGCGGATTTTGATTCTTGATGCTTTGTTGGGTAGCCTATCATAGCACTGAAAATACCTACACTCTTACAACCAACCACCAAAATGCGCCGGCACTATATTATTCCGGCATTCATTAAACGCCAAGGTACAGCAGGTACCTATGCACTATCTACATAGGTACTACAGTATATGTACGTGCTGTGTATCTATTAGCAGAAATGTAGGTAAGTTGGTACCAGCTTAGTGGATAGGTATCTCTCCAGCAGCGGGAGTCTAGCGTGGAACCGGCCCACTGAAAAGTTGAATTGGCGTCGCAAAACCACGCTGTAGGGACTGTACCTCGAGGTACCCATGGTACTTAGCGGCAATGCACCTACCTAGGTACCTATAAACCACCTGGGTGGTTCTACTGTACGGGACCTCAATTAAAGAAGATGGCGCAGGTGCTCGCGTTAACGACTGTCAAGCTCCAAAAATTTCTTGTGACCCAATTCACGCCCACCTTGCGATCCTCTCTCTCTTCACCGCGCCCAACACCACCGATCCAGCATTCGCCAATTGCCCGTCCACCACGCAGTGCCATAATCTGGATGTGATTTGCCAAGATGCGGAGCACCAAGGCCAACATTGGCTCGCTCAGCAGCATGGCCAACAAAGTGCGCCAGGAGAAGAAGAAGAGCGCATCGGCAAAGGCAAAAGCCCCACTTGCGCGTGCGCGTGAACCCAAGAAGCCCTTCAAGAGTGCCAACGCGGTCGACGAGTCCAGCAGCGACAGCGATTCCTCCAGCGACGGCGGCAACGGCAGTGGAAGCGACAGCGACTCCGATCTCGATGCCGCGCGTGCCAAGTTCCTGGCGAGCAAGACGGCTAAGCAAAACAAGAACAAGGCTGTTAAGCCGAGGGTTAATGGTGCAAGGCCAGCAGCAACACCCACAAAGCCTGCAGCCAACGGAAACGTGCCCACATCTGCTCAAAAGCTCGTTGATGAATCTTCATCTGAGTCCGACACATCAGATTCCGACGATGCCCTATCGACCGCAAAACGCGTCGCAGACCAACAGAAATCTACTGCAAGCAAGACGAAGGGTGAAAGCAACAGTGAAAGCACTAGCTCTAGTGGTAGTTCCAGCGATAGCGACGAAGCTGGTAAGAAGAGCACTATCAACAACAGCAAGGCCCCAGCGAGGGAAGAGAGCGAGGAGAGTGACAGCTCTAGCGACGATGAGGAGATGCCCGACGCTGGTGCTCAAACAAACGTAAAAGGAGCTGAGAAAGGCGCAGTCGCGAATGCCCAAGGGTCTTCCAGCGAGGAAAGCGATAGTGGCAGTGAGAGCGACGATGAAGGCGATGGTGGTAAGTTGGCTGTTGCTAGAACAAATGGCAAAGATATTACAAAAAATCGACATCTCAAGAGTGAGTTCTTCGCCTAGCGCCTCTCTTCAGTTCCTGTCTGATCATGTCTGTAGGTCGCGAACTCAGTGGCTCAACAACTCGGACTTCATGCTTCGTAAAGCTTCCTCCGACAACCCTGGCAAGGAGGTCGCCGATTTCTTCAGTACTGCCAACCTAGAGGGCAAGCAAGTGTGGTACTTTACTGCGCCAGCTTCTCTTCCCATCACAGTCCTAAAGGATATGGAGATCGACTTATCCAAGGCAACCAATGGCGGAACTTTATTAACCCATAATGGCGACAACTATGGGTTGGACTTGGAGTCTTATGCCACAAACACCCAAATTCAGTTGCTCATCCCTTCTAGCGGCGGTGATAAGTA
Source organism: Xylaria polymorpha (assembly GCA_003426235.1). NCBI lineage: Eukaryota > Fungi > Ascomycota > Sordariomycetes > Xylariales > Xylariaceae > Xylaria > Xylaria polymorpha. Next base: position 110,852 of record NQIM01000058.1, read on the forward strand.
TTCATCACGTAAGTTGTTCAGGTCAGCTCGTCCCACACAACGCTAATCCCTATAGTGAGCCATGGCATCGATTCTACTGTCCACTTGCGACGCATGGCCAAGTTCGGTCCTGGTGGCGAAGGTCATGCTACTGCTACAGATACGTATGTTCCGGTACCTAAGCCCATTCGAGAGCAGCCCGAGGATCTCAGAGTCCGTTATACACCTATTGGTGTCCCCACCCCTACGGTTTCTAGCACAGTTCCGACAAAGTCAACTTCCACGAATATGTCTAGCTCTCAAACTCGGAAAAATGCTCCCATGCAATCTCCCTCCAGCTCAGATAGCGATTCAGAGAGCGATTCCGATGTGGAAATGACCACACCGTCCGCATCAATCATACCTGCCACGCAGACGAAACTAGCGAAGTCGAGCACGGTAAACGGAGATCGAAAGCGAAAGCATACCGGTGTTGAGAACCAGTTAGCCAAACGCATGAAGGCGGAGCGGCCTACTGAAGCACCAGGCGTGAAGCAAACTCCCACCCAAGCCTCCAAATCGGAAACCCCATCTAATGCGACGTCCTCTAAGAAGTCCGCTGCTAAATCGAAAGACAAGAAAGAAAAGGCGAAGAAGGAGAAGACGCCAAAGTCTGCAGTCATGACACCTATATCTGCAAAACAGACACCCATCCCTCTTCCGAGTTACCCTGGAATGAAGCATTGATGACTCTCTAGGCATTGTGGGACTCATGACACTGGGGCTTCTTGGGTTTCTGGCTCCGTCGTGTTTTATATAGTATTCACTGTCACCCAACAGCCATCGACCGTCAGAGGAGTTTAATGTACGTGGTGGTGGCTCGTTCGAACGCTCGAAGACGATATTCCGCTTGGAGGAATTATATTTGCATGTGAAGTCCGCAGACTACGCAAGGTGTTTGGCGTTCAGGCTATAGCTCAGAAAATGGTATACCCTGCATTGGGATACCTCGGTTTGTTTCTTCCCATATTTCGACCATTGGTGGTTGATAGAATGTTGTATACTGGTAGTTTGGCATGGGTGTTGGGAAGAAGCTTGGCCTTGATCGATGCGCTGGTTGGTAACTCCACTGGGCAGATCTGGCGCATTAAGCGAACAAAATTATATCGTTGCTTGTAGCTCCGGTGCTCCCTTTTGGCTGGCACAATATTTTGTTGCTTCTGCAGTCTTCTGTTTTCTTTTTTCTTAACGAGTGATACCAGACCGTGTCTAGGACCAAAATTGCGCCTTCCACATCCTTTCCTTTCCATCTTTCCCTCTAGCTCTAATTGCTCTATTCGCACAGTCCTCTGAGACGAATTCATTATTACAAGCAAATGTCAAGTAAGCAGCCAGCTAGCCCAAGTAGTTCTATATAGCTACTGAGCCCCTGCTGAAACCTGTAAAGACGGAACCGGATTACTTCGGTCATGCTTTTCCGGTGTCTTCCCGCTCGTGCCACCGCCTCCCGCTATGCATTTGGCCTCAAGGCCCACTTCGTGCACCCCGCTGCGGTTTAGTGAGGTCCGATATCCGGGGTAGCTCGGTCGGAGTCAATACCGACCAAGTCACACAGTCTTAGCCAAGCAATGAGTTCCTATACACAATTTTCCTTAGTAGCCAGGTTTATTTCACGAGGCGGCGCATATGGAACTGAGTTTATCATCAACTAATTAGATCTAGATCCCACAAGATAAAATTTGGTTGCGGCGTTGGAGGACCTACAGTAGGTAGGTAGATTAACTAGTCCAATACACGTCGATAGGCGAATGATCAAGGCTTATCATGGCACCCACGGTATTATGCATTGGGCAGCTAACAGACGCGGCCGAGGAATGGCAGGCGCTGGGCTCCAAATACACACTCCTCGAGTTCCGGTCTGGGACACGCGAGGAATTCCTCGCCAACTGTCGCAACGGTGTCTACGACTCGGTGGTCGGGTGTTATCGATCCAACGGCTCGACGAGATTCACAGGGCGGTTCGACGCCGAGCTGGTGGACGCCCTCCCGAAGTCGTGGAAGTACGTCGCGCACAACGGCGCCGGTTACGACACCATTGATGTGGATGCATGTTCGCGCAGACAGATCGCCGTATCAAATACGCCCATAGCCGTCGACGATGCCACGGCGGACGTGGGGATTTTCCTTCTCCTCGGCGCCTTGAGGAGTGAGTCTTATGTATTTGTCCTTTTCGCTCTAGTTTGTGTGCGTATTTGGCGGGAAAAGGGATCGCAATCTTGCGCAGCTTTCCCTTGTGGCTGCGAAGCCTGTATATCATGGGGTGAAGTTGAATGTAGATCAACTAACTTCAACCCAACTCAGTGGCGCACTTCTCTACCACGGCGCTCCGCGCAGGCAGGTGGATGGGCGAGACGCCGCGGGGCCATGATCCAAAGGGAAAGGTTCTCGGGATTCTCGGCATGGGTGGGATAGGGCGAGCGATGGCACACCGCGCGCGTGCCTTCGGCATGCGCATCATCTACCACAACCGTCGGCGTCTGGACCCCTCTCTCGAGAATGACGCACAGTACGTCTCGTTCGACGATTTACTGGCGAAATCAGATGTGTTGTCTTTAAACCTCGCCCTGAACGCGTCCACGCGCCACATTATCGGTGCCCCGGAACTCGCGCGCGCCAAGCCTGGCGTCGTTGTCGTGAATACCGCAAGGGGCGCTCTCATTGACGAGGCGGCGCTTGCAGAGGCTCTAGATTCAGGTCAGGTGTCGGCCGTGGGGCTGGACGTTTATGAGAATGAACCGAAGATTCATCCTGGCTTAGTAAAGAATGAGAGGGCATTTTTGCTCCCTCATGTTGGCACATATACGGTAAGGAATTTCCCGAGTCTTTTAGAATGCGAAGCTTCCTTTGAGACCAGGATCGTGTCTAAGCCTCTGAAATCCTCGCAAGTCATGCTATAATGACAAGAGCTAACTCTCTGGGTGTTAGTATGAAACGGGGCGCCAGATGGAGCTGTTGGTATTGAAAAATCTGGAGACGGCTGTTGATGAGGGAAAGATGATTACGCTCGTTTCTGAACAGAAAGGTTTAGAATGGGCGCCGGCGGTGGCGGACATAGATGTAAATAAATTGTGAAAAGGGGGCGGACGGCCGAACGTCAAATAAAGCCTAGCATGGTGTAGGAGCTACCGGGATTTGTTACTCTCGAGTTACTATATTTATTTGCTTATCGGTAGGAGATGGCTTGTCGGATGGCTTACACCACCTCAAGGAGCAGAGGCGATCCAACTTTCTTGTTAACTATAGGAGCCCATGCCAGTTTGCATCGAGGCCACAATCTCGGTCATCAATAAGTAGTATTCCTACACAAACGCTTACTCGCTGACCGGTGTAGTCGATATTTCGCCCGGCTCAGGATGCGGGTACTCATAAGTAATATGCCTGACCTGGCCATTATTGAAGTACTGCCATGCCCTGCCGGAAGACCACGGCCACACTTCCTGATACCTGTCATTATCCGGGATATAAGAAGGCATACCGGGGCTCTCGCAAACCTCACAGTCATAGGTCGCCTTCGTACTGCGCGAATAGCACATCTCTATCTTTAGCGGCTTCCCAGAATGTGAACGACTTGCCTCTTCACGTGCAATCATGGCCCTGAGATGGGCGTGGTAACCGGAGTGCACCCACCCCAGCGCTAGCATGTAGCCCATGTGCGTCATCTTCACCCTCTCGAGGTTGCGGCACTGATTCATAATATACAAAGCATGCCAGGTCCCCATACTTCTGCATGTCAAGACGCGCACGTTCTCAAATGTCGGTCTCTCCAGCACATCCCGGAACCCGGTGCCGTAGTTATTCAGTTCCGGGCCGGAGATCACATGTAGCTCCTCGAGCGCTTGGCAATGTTTGCTTAGCTGTACCAATATCGAGACTGGGATATCGCCGTCTGTCGATTCCCAGCTGGTTTCCCATTTTGTTAGTAGTTGCTTCACTGCAATTAGAAGACGTGGGAAGAAGGAGGCCTACGTGAAGATCTTTAGATTCGGAGTGTACTCGAGCAGCTTTCGAACCATCTCTAATATTTTTTCGGGGAAGGCTGGTCCATTGTTGACTATGAACTGGAGATGCTGAAGATCTGGGAGATATGGCCCCACTACTAGACCGTCGGTGAGACGTTGGACGGTTGTTTCATCGTCGCCCTTCTCTATACGCACTACGACCAGCTCGGATAACTTTGGCGTGAAAACGCAATTGAACCGCCAATTCGAGAGGACCAAGGACCAGAGAGTTCCACGATCGTTAACCTATGATTCCGTGAGCAGCCGTTATTCGCTCGACGTTGGAATAGAGATAGGATAGGTTCACGTACATACTCGGCGAGGATCAGGAGAAGCTCCTCAATTGACGCGAATGTCGCTGCGGCCGACCTGATCATTGCTACTTCCGTTACGGGGCGAACCGGATACTTTAACGATACTTTCAACAGCTTCTCAATTTGCCCGGATTGCCCTGTTTTTATGGCTTATCTCGATTCCTCGTTGCCTACAACTGACGCGCATGCTCGTCTTGGGCGGTGTTCCAGGCAGAATTGCAGAGCTGAAGAGGGGCATCGACACGCCTCAATTGTCATTAGCGTCTTGTGAGTACTGGTACTACAACCGTCGCCTTAGCTGTACACATAAGCATCTATTTCAGAGAAGTAACAGTAGTCAGAGTCCGACGTCCTACTAGGAAGTATGAAGTAAGGGGAGGAACACAGAGCCTAGAAAACAGGGGCTAAGGTAACTGGAGCAAAACTGCGCCTGGTCTCAGCACACTTTTGGTCGCCTCTCATTACACTTACCAAAGATGCACTTCTCCATTTGTTGAACATACAATGGTATCTTTGGCTGCGCCGATGGAATAGGGCGGCGGACGAACTTACCATCCCTATCTTCGTTTAGAATTTGCCCATTGTAATGAGTATTTACTGCTGTTAAGGCGGGGTCGGCAATGTCGGGATCGCGGGGTACCTTGCAAGGTGAAATTAGAAGTTGGGCACTTCGACGCTCTGAATAAACCCCTGGGTAAAAGCGCCAGACACGTACAGATAGTATTACAACGATGAGGTCACGACATGAATAAAAATACCCCAACCGAGCCTTTTTTTTTTTTAATAGAGCTCTTGCTAGGTAGCCTAACTGTCTTTGAAGCCTTTTACCGGGGCACAATGTGATTCGATCAATAATGCCAATACTTTTGGCGGCGGCCTTGTGTCGTCCTAGCTCACCCCCCTTACCTCCTGTAGTGCGCTGTAGGTTAGTGATCATGCTAGTGGTATTGACCACTGAAATGTGCTTATTATTGTATACCTAGGTAAAGGATAAAGGTCGGATCAGGGCCTCGAAGAGCGAATTGCCAAATACCGCCTGCATAGTTACAGAATGGAAGACCAATTCAAAAATGATATTATAAATACAGTTTGGGGGAAATCTTGGAATTGGAACAGAGACAACGACAGATGTGAAAGACTCCAGCTGTTGCCATTGATACTTATTAAGATTACCTATGGCTTATAGATAAGTACATAGTAGGTACTTAGCCAAGCTATTTTTGGCATGTAGGACTGACTACATGTACGCTAGAATAAAACAGGTCGGGGGTTTTCTAGGTATATGTAGGTAGGTTTCCTGTGTAATACCTATGGCTTACTATTTTCTCGTTCTCTGTTAGGTGGGCGGGTTTTTACACTTTCACTCCCTGTGTTCGTGTTGATAGGTCCGCCTTAGTCGAATTCTGTGAAGCTACTGTTCAACAGCCAATCTCATATGTGAGACACACCAACAGTGAGACGCAAGGCGTGAACTATGTACTACGGCTCGGTAGTTGCAGACTTCTTAGATCGTTACTCACGTTCCATTATTGATTCCCTTGCATGAGTGTACCTGGCCACTAATTCCCTTCCCTTATTATTGTAGAAGTACCCTAGATTATGCTGGTGAATGTGGTTAAATAAATACATAAATACTCGAGACAGCACCAGCCGCTGAATCCACGACTGGTCGGTCCCTATCAGGTGGTTGATCAGCAACAATGTCGGCCTTACACTCCACCACGGCTTTCTGTCCAATTAACCTAAAATCATTTTTCACCATATCAGACGACGAGGAGATACTCCGTCTTGTTCAGGAACGATTCCCCCAGGAACTCAATCGACTGAAGCGGGCGTACTCGATCGCTAATCCGGATGCTATCCCTCCATCTACGGCATCCCCGTCGCAAATCTTATTCGGCAGTCAGTTTGACGAAGTCAACCGCACTCTCGTCGGTGTCATTGCGCTGCGCTGGATTTATAACGGCCGATACGATGTTTTCCGTAGGACACAGCCCGACTCCGTAGCCTTGACCCGGGAGTCTTTTGACAGGATGAGGGACATGTTCAAAGCGGGACTTAACAGCGATGATGACCTCATTGCCCTGCTCACCTCCATCGTCGTCAATGATCTAGGGAAAGACCCGCAACTGGCAGCAGACTACCGTGCCAAGACTGGCGAGGATATTTCGGCACAGAACCATGATCTTATCCTCCTCAAAGCCGTTGAAGCTGGTCTTGTCCCCAGCCTAGACTGCCTGCCTGCGGGTGATAGAGCCGACATCCTGCGTGGTATGAAGCTTGGTGCCGAGTTCAACTTTGGCCAGCTGGCTCAGGCCGAGAATATTCCAGTGTGTCTAACAGCATTACTTGAGCTCAGAGGCCACTCCCGCGCTTTCGAACTGCGCTTCATGGAACAGATACTTGATATCGCTGGTGCGAATGGCCACGAGGACTGGACCTGCTCTAGAAAGTTTATTCAATCCACCTTCCACTCATACTGGAACGTCTATGACGCAGCACAGGCTGTCATATCCGGCGGCATGGACCTACGAGATGCGTACAATCTAATCTTAGCGCGTCGGGGTCAGATGTTGCATGAGAAGGGATTCAGGCAGCTTGACGTCGCTAATGCCGATGACCGCGCCCTGCTGAGACTGTTTTGCATGGGCTGGGTTGCGGACCTCTCAACAGCCCAGCTCTACTACTCGGTCTGGGCAGACCTAGAGGCTGAGACAAAGGTCTCGCTTATAGCTAATCTCATGTCGATGGTTTTCATCAACCAGCAGTCCTCCCCCACATATGCGCCTTCCCTCATTAGAAATGGTGTTGATGTTGATGGTCCAGGGCCAACTGATGAAAAGCAGAAGCGGCTTCGGAGTCTGTTGCGATACTTAACCCGGGTCTTGAGGCTGACAGGTACACATTTAGACGACTCGGTTGTCGTCATAGAGCGAAACTTGCTGCCTGTCGTACAATACATTGTGGGATCTGGGGAGTTTCGGGCTAATCCTGCAATTCTGGAAGTCAAGCAAGTGCCGGAGGGTGTCATTGCCCAGACCAGTCGAAGCGTCTGATGGACTTGTATACGGTTATTTCATAGATTAATTATGATTAAAGCGCTTGTTAAAAGGCTGTCTTGTCGTGTTATGAAGCTATCTGCCAAACTGATCTCTAATCTTCTCCTGCTTCGTTCTGTAGAGCGCCCACTAATTCTTATTATACACTGTAGTCCGAGGGCCTGAGTTCTGCCACCTTAGGCTTTCTTCATCATCATTTGATATGTTGAGTCGTATATAAAGACCCTGATATCGAATTGTCCGTTCGATGTTTCTATCTTCATTCGCTGGTGTGTGTTTCCGACCCTAATTCTAAGTCCTTAATACCCAACCCGCGACTTCATTTTAATAGATTGTCGTTGGAGGATGCGGTGGAGGATATAGGGGTATTGGGCGAACTGGTATCCTGCTTTTCTCCCCTGGTATAACCTTAAACTTTCGTATTGGCTGCGCCGTATTATACTCTAATGGATATTCCGAGACAGGCACTGATACAAAAGATGAAATCCGGTATATCACGGTCAGAATATTCTCTAAACATTGTTTCCGACCCGGAACTTATAACCATAATAGAGGTGGGTTGTTGAGCTCTCTACCTACACTAGTGATGAGAGCACTCAATCAGTGCAGGGTAAATGCTGGTGAGAATCATGGTGAGGAGTTGGGAGACGTATCACACCGGGATGTAGAGAGAAGGATAGAGGGTCGCTATTCGATTTTATCTTTAAATCGGTGCTTGCTCCCACGTTCACTATCGTAGTTTATTGATTTGTTTGTTTATATTTGTTTCTACGCTATGTGCATAGTTTCAACCTAGATGAGCCATAACGTATACTCAACTCGGTGTTTGATATTCGGGCTCTCTCATGTCATGCTTTCCGCAGATTACCTCGTCGAGGGTGAGTGCTACATCGATGGAATCATAACGGCAAGATATTAGCGAGCGAAAACGAAGAGGAAGGATGAGTATTATTTAGTGCCATTCTTTTGCTCTAAGATAGCTTGGGAAATATAGGAAGTCAAGACACTAACCTATACGAATAGCAAAGATTAGCATACCATCAGATATGGAATACTCCGATGCCTATCTTGATAATACCGTCCCCTTTTGTTACAAGTTCGGATACTGCGGGATGGCTCTAAGTTAGGTTTATCTGTTCCAATTGGCTCGGTGGACAACATCTTAGGACAGGACATAGATACATTATTTCTAACAATGAATCTTTTTCCGTGATCTTTAGCCATTTGAATCGTTTCTTCTTTGTGCAAATACGTTTGTCGTTGGAATGTACGGTAGGCCTATCTTCTATACAAGGGTAAGTGCCAATCTCCTGACTAATATGGCCTCATGAATATTCAAGTCGATCCACACACCGGCACTCCCCGCTCCAAGGCCAGACTAGTATATATATATACTCCAACTTGACACCTAGCACTGACCATTTAAACTGTTACGATTATAATTTCTAAGTCTATATTAGTATAACAAATAAAATATCGTAGAGTTTCAAGCGTTCAACATGGCTGACAACGAAGAAACGCCTGTTCCCTTGCCATCTGCGCCCATTGTCCGTCTCGCGGGGAACGCGACCCTACAGCCACCCCTCACTCGGCGGGGATTCGGGCCGGGTCTTATCATCATCACGCCGAAACTGTCAACCCTTGAAAATGAAAGACAGGAGAAGATTGATAAACCAGATAGTGAGAAAACTAACCCGCTCGATCCGTTGCCTCAGAAGAAATGGGCCGAGGAAGGCTATGCAGTAGTGCAACTCACCTTTGGAGACGGAAACCAGGGACAGGAGGAATGGGATATCGGGACGGCCTTTAATAAAGCGATCAAGGCCTTGGAAGGGCTGGAGACGTGTAATGTACATGATCGCTTCGGATTAATCGGTAAGAGGGCCTTGTTTGTTTTGGCTATTCTCACATACCCCTATATCTCAGCTCTCAACCAATCTTTTATATGACAAAGATAACCTGAAAACTAACTTAACGCTAGTGTACGGGGATCTCACAAGCTACGCCTCTGAATTCGCAGCTCAGCTCAAGGCGGCCTACGAAGCTGAGGCAAAACTCATAGCTTCGGTATCCTTCAGCGCAGGGTGGGATCTCTCACTACGTCCAGAACTAGTCCACCTACCGGGACCGCCGTCGCCCGGCTCGCCGCGCACAAACACGCAGCGACACCACTACGAATCCGCAAAATCGGTCTCGTTCATCATCCCCTCGTCCGCTGACTTCCAATACGGCACGGCGAGCGTGAGCCACACGCGCAGTCTCTCGTTCCTGAAGAAGCACCTCGGCGGGCCTATCTTCGACCTCGAGGCCATCTGGGAAGAGCACACGGCGTTCGAGTTCGCGACGCGCTCCGTGGCCCAGACAATGGGCACAATGGTGGACGAGCCATACGTGTTAGTCCCCTGGAGTCATTATTTACCCCTTTTGGCAGGTTTCGGGCCTCATTGCTCCTGCATGCTCCCGAAACATGAGCTGAAATCTTACTCTTTTCAGTCATTACTAACTCCAGCGTGTAAATAGAAACCACATCCCCGTCTTAACTGGTGGTATGGGTCGTACGGCGTTGACAAAGTTCTATCGAGAGCGCTTTATTCACAGCAACCCGGCGGACGCGATGCTGGAGCTGGTCAGCCGGACGGTGGGCGTCGATCGCGTCGTGGACGAGTTCGTCGGCTCGCTCACGCACGATCGTGTCGTAGATTGGCTGTGAGTGTTTCTTTTATTTTTCCTCCCCGATAGACATTTAGTTTGTGTTCGCACTCTAACTCTTTTTCTTTCACCTCGTCCTTACATCCCCTTTACTGACCACCCCGCAAAGCCTCCCCGGCGTTCCCCCAACCCACAAAAAAGCTCCGCATCCCCTTCACTTCCGTGGTCAATATCCGTGGCGACAGGCTATACCATGAACATATCCTCTGGGATCAAGGCACGGCACTTGCGCAGGCAGGGCTTCTTCCCACGTACCTCCCCTTCCCGTATGCGCTGCCGGACGGCCGCACCCCCGGTCCCGGAAAGCGTTTCGAGTACCGCGTCCCGGTCGCGGGCGCCGAGACAGCCGCGAAGCTTGCGGACGCCGGCGCTTTTGAAAGTAACGGCATGTTTAACTACGAGGTGCGGGAGGTGGACGCGTAGGATTCTAAAATGAGAGATGGGGGTGTTGCTACGGCGGAAGACAAAAGATGATAGCTCGCGAAACCCGCCCAACCCGTGGGCTGTGCCGTAAAAGTCGTCAGTTGAAAAGTGAGATTTCAGGGGATGCCAGGAAATAACAGATACGTTCACTTGGGAATACCTTCATAATGGAGACGATAAATAGTAAAGAGTGATGTATTCTGGCTCACGAAGACCTGCTGGGGAATGAATAACCGAGATATATTTTCCGCAGATACCTGTTTCAGAGCTCGGTATGGTAAAGATGAAAAATAGCACGTAGTTTTCCTCTCGCGTTGAGCGATGTTGAAGGGTCGAGAAACGATCAGTTCGCAATGAAATCCTATAGGGTACGGATCAACAGCTCGAATATATCGCATTGCGGTTAAAATATTATTCGTCGCGCGCTCTGTGGAGTCTCTATCTAGACCAGCTAGTAAATGAGACTGAGGGAATGCTGCTACCCTTGACGAGTTGACCCTACCTATGTACAGCACCGCGCGGGTCTAGGGATAATCAGAGTCTAAGTCCAACAATTCCTTTTGCTATCGTGTTGCGTTGCTCTTCCATGTCAGATTGGACGCATGCTTGGCGCCATGTTCTCGTACTTTAGTTTTTCCCGCAATATCGTCATGTTTCTCTCGAATTTGTGGCGCGCTAATTATGCATGATATTCCTCTGCAAAGTCAAACCAATCCTCCTTTGTAATAATGCCACCTCGCTGAAATCCCAATGGCCAAGGAGGGAAAGCGCAGTTGCCCTCGTTATTCAAGCTCGTATCATTTATATATAAAGACAGATGGTTTCATCTCTGTGGCTGACTTGCGCTCCAGAGACCCCTCGACGTCTCCACTACCCTGTTCACGGCTGCGCCAGGTCGCAAACTTGAAGGAAATCCGCCCGCGGACGTCGTCCCGCCCATCTCGACGTCCCCGTCGCGATTGCTGGAATATCCCGAATCGCCCTTGTTCATAGCCACGCCACTGTCTTTGGCTAAGGGGGCAGCACCCTTCGCAGGCTCGGCCGACCGTGCCCCGTCCATAAGTCGAGCATGATTCGCTTGGCCTTCTCGTAGCTTGTTGATCGCCCGAACGGTATCGATTGCGGCATGTAGTGTTTTCCGCGCATTGAAGTTCTTTTTGACCGTCGGCAGCAAGTTCTGGCCCTTGTCACCATCAGGGTTTACGTTGAAGCCAGTGACGAATGGGTGTGACAGTGCTTCGTGCGCCGTCATCCGCTTGTTGGGATCGACAGTCAGGCAGCGACGGATGAAGTCTTTGGCATGGTCGCTGACTCCGCGCCAGTACTCATTCGGCTGGAAGCTGTAATCGGCGTTCAAGATAGCTTGCATCTCTTCAAAGTCACTGTCACGGTCGAAAGGGGTGTAGCCGCACAGTAGAAAGTACGTGATGACTCCCATGGCCCATACGTCGACGGGTTTTCCGTGGCCCGTCTTCTTAAAAATCTCGGGCGCCATATACCCCGGAGTCCCGCAAGTCGTGGTTAGCACGTGGAATTGCTCCTCGTCCATGATACGTGACAGCCCGAAATCGGCGATGAGGAGGTCAGCATTGTCTTCGGGGGTGCGAAACAGCAGGTTCTCGGGCTTGAGATCGCGGTGAACAATGCCATGGTCATGGAGGTATGCGACGGCGGACAGAGTAGCACGGATCAGATCGGCAGCGTCGGACTCGTAGTACGACCCTTTGCGGCAGATCCGGTCGAAGAGCTCACCACCAAGGGCCAGGTCGGTCACGAGGTACAGGTTGTTCATGGTTTCGAAATAGTCGACGAGTGTTAGGATGTTCAGGTGGCCCATTGAGACCTTCTTAAGGACAGCGATCTCATTTCGGACCTGGAGGTGATGGGGATGGTTAGCTTGGCGGTGATACTGGGTATATGTGATGACGGGAGCTGTGCAGGCCTACCATGTGTTCGCGACCAGCCATCAGCCTCTTGTTTATGACCTTCGCGGCGTAATAGCGGCCGGTGTCGATGTGCACACACTCCTTAACGACTGAGTATGAGCCGGCGCCCAAGGTCTTGCCGACCTTGTAACGGCAGGGCTGAATCTGCGGGGCTGGCTTGCCGGGGGAGCCATTATTGGCAGCCTCGGCGGTTCTGTTCATCGTGGGAGGTAGGAGGCGCAGGGAGGCCCAAGTCTCGAACTTGCGTGGTTCGCTTGGGCTGTAGTGGAGGGCGAAGCCAGGCGGCGTCGAGGTTGTGACAAGCAGCAGGTGGCCTGGGATTTCTTCCGATGCCCAAAGACTCTCGAGACGAGTAGCGCAGATGTGTATTCTGGTTTCTAGCAGCCCGAAGCCCAAAGCGGGAGATGCTGCAACGCCAGGAAATGGGAAGACGACAGAAGAAAGAAATACTCTGTCTACTAGACCTAGATCCGGGTGCACTGTGCCGGCAACAATCGAGTTGGTTGTTTGATGGGCCTCACGTCAAATGTCAGATGTTTACTGACTGACTCTGCGATAGCGATAGGTAGTGGGCTGTATCGAAGTGGGAAAGGTAGGTAGGTCGTATGTAGGTATGGATAGGGCGCAGGTGGTGGGGATCGCGCCCGATGGCACGTGGGCTGATGGGTAACCACCTCGAGCCGGCTGAACTCCGTCGTGCTGTGGTTTTCTACAGCTCGTTCGTTGTCTCGAGGAAATGAGACCTTTTTCGCTGGTTGGACAGGGTTGGATATCTGCTACTGTCTTAGATGACTCGTGCTTGTTACCAGTATAGCGTAAGCGTGCACGTAGCCCCGCTCGGGGAAGCTGCCCCTCCCCCTCCACCATACCACCCTCTGCGAAGCCAACCAATCTACCATGATCAACGCGACAGCCCACTCTACCGACCGCTCCAGCCATAATGCTAGGTACCTTGAAGATCCTTACTGTAAGTCTACTACAATGCAGTCAATATGTATGGACCTGGTACCTTGTCACTTACCTGTAGGGAGGTAGGTACTTTATTAGAAATGCCGAGACAGGAGAAAGTGACTGGTACCTCGATTGATATTGAAACTCGATATTATTAACAAACGCCGGCCATCTCCGGCCATTCAAGGTGAACGCCGTTAATGTAGGCAAGATATTAGCGATAGAGCTAATTCCGACTAATACCCAAAATCAATATTCCGGCAGCCAATGTTGGTCGCTAACGCCCCGTATCTTATGGTCCACGGACCATCGCATCTACCTACTTCGCCTTCCATGAAAGGGACCGGCCTCTATGCCAATGTACTCGCTTATGAACCACCGGGAATGTCCATCTTCGAGATAGATGAAGTTTTGCTAAAAAGGTCGTCAAACAATAATAAGAGAAAACATTAAAATGGCTTCGAAGGATGGACTAACGGACGCCACTTCATCTGCTTGACTTGAGTCTTAATCGTTTTGTCCTCCCCTCCGGGACGCCTTCTTTGAGCTCTGGTATTTTTTTAGCTTTGAGCCTACTCTGATGGAAAGCCTTTTCTCTGTGTAAGGTGGTGTCAGCTTCACCATCGCAATTTGCTCGTATCCTATAAAGTTGAAGGTTTATAGATTCTTACGCTGCTTCGTGTTTCTTCATCTTTTTCTCACTGGTGGCTGCTGGCACTTGCTCCTGATATATGCGGTGTATTTCTTCTACGAGCTTTTGGCGATTTTCCTCTGTGTTGGCGGTTCTGCTTCGATGTGTCTGCGCTTGTATAGTGATCGAGTCGTTGCGCGTGGAATAGTACCGCGATGACCTCAAAGCGGAACGCACCAATTTGGGCAATCCCTTGGATAGCTCGTCGACCGGCCAGACCGATGTTGCTTTGCTCTCTGTCCTGCTTCAAGTCAGCAAACCCTCCTATGATCGCTCTAGACCACCTGGCCGCGTTTTGCATACTTGTTAACATGCTGACCACCTGGCCCGCTTGAACGAGAGTAGCTAGTTTGACCACTAGGCAACGAGCCTTCATTGAATGAAACATGCCATTTTCGTGCTTCATCTAGGTCCTCCTGGTCAAGCAACACGTCGAATGCTTGATATCTGACCGCCCTTTGGTGTACCAAGGACGATGTCAAAGGTGGAGAGAATGGCAGTCGAGGCTTTCTTAATAGCAGGTCCGGAGGTATGGCTAACAGAGGACGAAGCTTCATGACTGCTCCTTGTCAATTCCTACTTCCAGTAAAGTCCATTCGCCGATAACCCTGGGTAGGTTGTGCTAGGTAGGGATGCTACAATGAGTAAATGAGTAGATGACTTGCAATAGATGGTTTATTGGACACTTACAGTAATTGACAATGATTGTAGTTCTTATTTGATAGGTGCTAGCAATCATTCGAAATCATTATCTTAGACAAGAAGGCCCCTAGGTACCTATCCTCATGTATTTTCAACCTCCAACATCCCGGTCTACAAAGATACCTCATAGCCCAGGGGGCACGGACCATCTGTCACTGAAACACAGTTCCGCGTGCGGCGGCGTGCGCAGTCAGTACATGTACAGTAAAGAAAGGTAGGTACATACCTAACCTAGGTACCTACATTAGGTAAGGTATGTACTAGTAGGCACTGTACCTAGTACCCTGTAGGTAGCGTTTGTCATTCTGTCCCACTTCAGATGCGGAAATTCCTAGACAGCGGCATTCTTAACAACAATAAGATCGCCCACTCGCCTCTTTTCGTTACCATTAGTGCCATCAAGTCACATCCATCTGTCTGTATGCAATGCTAAGCTAAGCGGCGGGTGGCAGCCTCTTTTGTCACATCCCAATGCTTCGAGATACCTATACCTATCCCTCTATACCCAGGTACCTAACCCAGGTAGTTTGCTCGTGCCCTCCAAATTGTCCCGTCCCACTGGATCCTGTTCGATGATGAATGCTGGCCCGAGGCTTTAATTGTTGATTGACATCATCTACCATCTATTGGGTCGAGCCTTGTGTGCCATTGCTGTGCTGTGGTGAAACTCTTGACAACCCACCGCCCGCCAGTCACTAGGTATATCTCGTCGCCGTCTCTGTCTACTTTTCTCCTTCATCACGAGTACCAGGCCAGGGACTGGGAGATACTTGCCTTGAACTTTGAACTCTCTGCATGGTTTTTGCCATTGCTTCTCTGTTCGACAGACCAGTCGCCGTGTACCCAGAGCAGTTTTGTGTGCATCTTGCCCACCCACTTCCGTGACTACCAGGTCGGCGCCCCTTGGAGTTTTACAACCAACAACTTGCCAACACTGCAAGCGTTGTTGTCAGTACCTCTGGTGTTGACGCGTCTGCTTGTCGCGTTCTTGCGCACAGCTGCTGATGAGCCAAAGACTTGTTCCAGTCCCTTCCTGCACTTTGTAATCCCCATCCTCCTGGACCTACATCAGGTTAAACAACTGAATGTCTGTCCTGTCACCTCATACACTCGGCATTTTGCATCCACGTCTTGACTAGCAACATTCTTATTATCGAGACTGAGCAGAGTTCCGCCTTTTCTTTGCCCTTGTCACCTCATCCACATTCACCCGTGAGCCGCCTAGTGTTCGCCACAAACACAAACCGCCTTATCTTACCCTACTCTTCTTCCCTGCCGTAACAACCCGTTTTCCTATCAGATCATCTCTCACAAGAAGGGCATCTTCCATCAAATCTACGCCTCCTGGCGACCTTCAACACACTCGGAGTCCCCAAGAGAACGTAAGTTGAAGGGATACTTCATCTGGTCCTGTGCGCCTGCACCCAGACGCACGGGTCCAACTCGATATCAAAGGCCTCCCTGGTCTCATCCGTTCCCTAACAACAAGCTGCCAATAAGTATTTCATGGCTTAACTCAACCTATCCAAGCACGTTTCACCAGCTGCGTTGCGACCTGAACCATTCTGATCAATGACGGGCAACTCTCCAAAAATCTGGGCTTCTGCCGACCTCGACCCTATTTCCACAGCACCAGTCCATCTCCCATCTCCCATCATCGTGCCGGCGCTCCAAGACCAAGCCGATACGTATCTCAATATGTCCTCCATCGGCCGTAATCCGATGACGTTGGCCGGAGTTCCTACTCCCGGGATTTCCAAGGTTAATGAACAAAGCCACGTGCCACTGGTCAACGTCCACAGCGATCCCGACGCCGCAACCCACACCGTGGGTCCAAAACCTGTCGACTTAGGAAGTACCGATCAGGATGAGGCTGTCAATGGCGTGGCTGAGAAAGCGGGGACGGTATCGGTCGGCATTCATGCAGAGAACATGCAAGAGCCCGAGATTTCACAGCCAAATGCTACCGAAGCTAAGCAAGATGTATCCAAGTCGAGCGAATCCAGTCATAATTCAGATACGGCTCATCTTGTGAGCAATCCAGTTGATGTTGCTGCTTCTGCACATGAAAACAGTTCGCCTATCTCGCAAACCTCGCCTGCTGCTGCTTCAGCTTCTCCATCACACAAGTTGCCAGAAGGGAGTCAAACCGTATTCGATGCAGTCGTATCAAACGTCGACAATGCTCAGCTTTCCCAAGCGTCGTGTGAACAGTCACCTGCAAACAATAACCATCATTCTAGCATTACTAGCCATGCAGGGTATCCGGCCAGTAACATCCAAGCCCTTGTTGACAACATCACCGCCCGTGCAGTAGACGCAGATGCAGATGCAACCCACATTCCCATCTTTGAAAGCACTTCTAGTAGCATGGTGCTCCCACAAAACACCATTCTTCCGCCGAAACCACCCGGCCCGGGGCCAACTTCCACCCAGCCATACCCCGCAGCCGAGTTCCCGTCGCCCATACCAGGAGCTTCTCAATCTAGTAGCATGCCTGTGCCTCTGAGCAATGGACTAGCTCTGGGTGATTACACAGGTGCAGTACCAGGAATGGTTAACTCTCATGCCAGCGGTACAGTTATACCTGCTTTAAATTCTGTGTCCAATCATCACGCCATACCTATCTCTCAATCTGATTCCACCTATGGCACATTATCAGTCGATCAGCCCCTAGTTGACACTCAAAAGAAACGCTGGGAGGCATTCCTCCAGGATGAGAGAAAATATGTATCGGAAGCCAAATGGGATAGGTTCCCAGAAGGATCCCGAATATTCATCGGTCAGTATTTGCCTCCCTTTCTACCGTTTATCATTCTAAACAATGAGCAGGTAACTTGTCGAGTGAACGTGTGTCTAAAAAAGAGGTTTTCAACATATTTTCAAAATATGGTCGCCTGGCCCAAATATCTCTCAAACAGGCCTATGGCTTTGTTCAATACCATACAGTTGCCGAAGGTCAAGCTGCGATGGACAATTTACAGGGAATAGACATTCGAGGCAAGAAGATAAGTAAGTTTCGGTGCGACAATATTTCATGCTTCAATGCACTGATTTTTGTTAGATCTGGAATTCTCCCGCGCGCAAAAGAAAGATGGTGAAGGAAATCGTGCCAACCGAGCAAAGCGCGATGGCGATCGTCAAGACACCAACAGAGGACGACGAGACGACTACCGCCCCGGTAGACCAGCCTCACCCCGACGTTCGAACCAGCGACGATTACCTTCTTACGACGGTAACATGAGAGGCCGAGGTTATCGAGAGAGTAGCTACTCCAGCGAACGTCGTCGATCCCAATCTCCCGGGTACAGCAACCGTGATCCGTATAGACGTCGCAGCCCCAGTCCATATCCTCGATACGCACCGTCAGTTGATCCGGTCCTACCCCATCGTTATGGCCCAGATGTACCTGACGTACAATTTCTCCTTCTTCAAGATGTTAAACGCGAATTTGTCTCCTGGGCTCAAAATGCGTTCGCCAGTCAGGGATTGAGGGTTGACGTTATGTTCCTAAACCCCCAATTTCCCCGCGATGCAGTCATTCAACGTCAGGTCATGGAAGGAGTGCATGCTGTCGCAGAGCTAGATTTCCGCGCACAGGGGTATGGCAGAATTCCATTGCAGGTCTTTGATCGATCAGCTGGATATAATAATGTCCGATTCGATCAATACCAAGATCTTGACCCTGTCATCGCGGCACAACTGGTCGCCAGGACCAAGTCTCAGTCTCAAATACCGCCACCACCTTACCACGGCAGCCAGTATCTCCCGGCACAACAATATCCGCCATCCACGCAGGGTCATTATATGCCACCATCCTACCCTAACCAACCCTATCCTCCCCTCTCTGCGCCGAGCCCTGGAAACGCCCCTCTAGACTCTGCCACAGTTCATAAAATCTTAGGATCATTGAACGGCCAGCCGGGCGGACAACAGGCCTACAACGGCGGACACTCGGTCGATGTAAATACGTTGTTGGCCACCATCCACCCTCAAGGCCCCTCACCCACCCAACAAGGCATGAACTATGCGCATCCTGCCCCAGACATGCCTCGAGGTGCTCCCCATGGTAGCAACTCCGCGCGACACGTTCAGGACATCATGACACAGCTTGCCCGATATAGGCAATAGCTTGTCTTGTTCGGTTTCTCGCCTATTTGCCCCTTCTTTATGCCACGGCCTTTGTACATGAATTTCCCTACAACCCCTGGATCACTGCTATCCCGAGTTTAGATGGCGGATGGAGTTCTCTTTCTCTCACCATGGTGCATAGGAGGAGTTTGTTCTCTGGTTCCGTACTTTGCCCCCCGATTTCTCTTCTTTAGACTGCCTCTCTTGCCTTCATGCCCTCGACGTCTCCCTCGTATTGGTTCCTCAATTTCCCCCCCCACTGCGAAGTTTTTGCCGTTCCGTACAGGGTTGGACGAACGGGGTAAAGACGTTAAGCTAGTTGCGGGTTTGGCTCGACATCCGCGTCTCGTTTTGCCTCGACGCTGTTGTCAGCTGAGCAACAGAAGACACAAGAAGGGCAGGCCAGTGGCGGGTTTTGCATGTGTATGCGCGGTCGGTAATGCGTTAATGTGTCGTTTTAGGCGTCATGGTTCAGGTCGGGGTTGAAGTCAGTAGAAGGGGGCGGACATTTGCATCGGTGGGAGTCTTCTGCTGCTAGGTTACAAGCAAGGACTGATGGACTGGACGTCGTGCTAGAGGAAATCGCCGACATGTTGGTAGTCATGGTCCAATTAGATAATGCGAAATCCACGGGAATTGCAAATTCTCCTACTTTTGAAGATGAGGACCTAGTTTTCGTTATTGTTGTACACTTCTATGTGTTGCTGTACATGGTCTGGGATTTACTATATACATGTATTTTTTAACGTGTAGCCCGTAGTACACGTACAATGGGAATGGGGCATTAACGAAGAGTAGCGAAGTTTCAGATACCCGTCGTCATCATGTCGTTCCGTCAAGCCTGAGAAAAAGGCGCCTGACCTTACCTGTACTCTCCTTCACGGCTGCCTCGAAATCGTCCTTTTTTGCCTCCGAGGGCGCCGACCCGGCAACCCAAGCTTCGAGCCGACTTCTTAATGAAGTGACGTCTTTCTCTAGGGTGTCGATGCCGCGCGCGTCGCACGCGAGCACGACCTCGTCATCAACCAGGGCACGCACGCCACCGCCGTTCCTCAACATAGCGTCGTCAGCCGCGATCCATTGCGCCATGCCCAAGCCCCTGCGACGCGCCCACGGGACGTCGAAGCCGATCTTGTCCCACAAGGGGCTACCAAGGCCCAGGCTGCGGCAGATGTGTCCGTCTGTTACGTTCGTAAGAGCCGCCCCGTCAGCCTTGTCAACGTAGGACAAGCTTCGGAAGCTAGCATCGCGCCGCGCCTGTAGGGATCTCTTCTGCAAACACTCGGAGTCAGTTATCGCTAATTGGAGCATGACTTGGGAGGACTTCGGGGGTTGATAGACACTATCTTGGCCTAAAAAAGAAAATGTCTTGTTCGGAAATTGTCAAGACAAGAAGAAAGTAGCTCCGGGAAGTACGTACAATAGCGGCGACCTGTGCGGGGATGCGGCAGGTGTACGGTGACAGGCTCGGGAAGAGCAGGATGATGAAGGGCGTCAGCTCCCCGCAGACCAGCAGGATGACGGCGAACAAAGGTAGCCGCTGTAGATCGTGGCGCACGCGGCGGTACAGGAGAACGTCGGCGCGCGTTGGATTCGCGGCCGGCAGGTTACGGGAGAGTCGGCGGTTCGTGAGTATGGCTTTCAGCCCGGTCTTGTAGAAGGTCGTGTATGCCTTGCCGACCCGGAACAGGTAGACGGACTCAGTAAATTCAGACTTATATTAAGTCTGAATTTCAGTCTTGAGAAGCTCAATTGGTAGAGCAGAGAATTGAAGCTTCTTTGGTTGTAGGTTCAAATCCTATCTCAGGCAATATAAATTTATACCTAGGTGAAGATGGAAT
>NQIM01000580.1:0-23044 GCA_003426235.1 Xylaria polymorpha
CTGCTAAAAATAGCAATTTTAAGCCTCCCGCGACGTAGTAACGCGCCCGTCTAGTGCCACGTGGGCCGACCCGGCGGAGTCGCAAATGCGGTTAAGGAAGTGATAGACAAGCTTGCATTTCATGTTGAAGATTGTCACGTCAACCCTAAAGTTCGGTCGCTCCGTCAAGGCCTTCTATCCGCGTGCCCTATCGAGTACCTCCTTAGGTTTAACGGGTTATATTCAGATCGATAAGCTTATTTCGGAGCGTCGATGCGCTCTGCTAGTTGAATCATGCGATACTGAATATAAATGGTATAATATGCGACTTCACTAGTCCGGCGATAGGGAATAGGTCGAGTGTGCAAACTGTTGTCGCAACTAGAGGCCGTAGATGGCCGAGACTGACTTTTTCTTCATAAAGAGCCGTGGGTAAATTGCCAATATAGGTTCGTGGGGGCTGAGTTGGCGACGATAAGTTCTACACACATGTTTTTTTTCGGTTCTGCCCGAAATCCAGCGATGTGGGATGTCTCCGAATACCGGGACCATAGTCCCGTAAAATCGCATGCCTAACGAGCACCCATAAACTCCACTCGATCCGAGACCACTTAAGCTATTTTCCCGTATCTATTGCAAGATATAGAATCGATTAGTTTCGAAACTCCGCTCATAGTCTTCAGTTCTTGGGCCGAGTCCCGAGTCTGCGGAGCATACGAAGAAGGATAAGTATGTTATCATTGCGATAACACAATGTGAAGCTCATGGTTGATCAAATATATTGTAGTTAGTTAACCGGCTTAAGCAAACTAGATTTAGGTATTTTCCTCTGTCATATATATGCCATCTTTAATTTTAATTGACAGCCATGTGTGTACGCTTTAAATACTCAGCAGGACTCGGCAAAAGTCGAAGGTCATAATAATATTTGCAGTATTACTTATGTGACTACTCGTCCCTTGTGGGATCTATGTTCGTCCCGTGGAGGATGTTATCCCGCCATCCACCACGATCTTCTGTCCTGTGATGTATCTCGCCTCGTCCGATACCAGGAATAGGACAGCATTGGCGACGTCCCACGCATCCCCCATCCTACCCATTGGAACCTGATCATCCCTCATGCGCTTAAATACCTCGTAGCCGTCCTCCACCCCCCTTTGCCCTTCCGTTCCCTTCTCCGCCCCCACCGTCGTTGTCGCGGGGAATCGCGTAGCCAGACCCCGAATATAGGGGGTCTCCATGAGTCCGGGTACCACTGTGTTCAACCTCACACCCCTCCGCGCATAAATAACAGCCGTGGTCTTCACAAACTGCATGATGGCCGCCTTGGCACTGCTATACGCAACCTGCGGCTTTCCGATGTATCTCAGGCCCGCGATGCTGGAGACGCAGACGATGGCGCCGCCGCCGGGCTGCGTCTCCATGGCGGGCAGGACGTGGTGGCACGCGAGGTAGACGCTCTTGAGATTCACCTCCATCTGCCCGTCCCACACCTCCTCCGCCATCGTCGCCGGGCACCCGGGCTGCGAGTGCCCGACGTTGGCGACGAGGATGTCGATCCGTCCGTGCTTGGCCACGCAGGCTTCGACTAGTCCCTTTACTGACGCGGACGACGTCGCGTCCGTGGTTACGATGTCGCATTGCCCCCCTTCGCTCTCGATTGCTTCTCGAGTCTTCGTGGCCGACGCCGTCGTCCTATTCCCGCCGAAAATAATCGCTCCCTGTCGCGCGAGGACAACCGCACAGGCGGCGCCTATGCCCCAGCCCTCAGACCCTGTCTGGCCTAAGCCGATGATGACTGCGATCTTCCCCTTGAGGTCGTGCATTAGGGGCAAGTCTGTGCTGTCGTGGAGGTGATACCGTCTGCGAAGCTGCTCATATTATTTTGTCTCGCTTATCTTTTTCAGTTATACAGGGAAAGAACAGACATTGAACGCTATATATAAAAGCATATTTTGTCAACATCTGTCCTAAACTATTTTATAATTGTTCATCACATTGAACGAAGTTTCGGGAAAGTCCCGTGGCGGCCTCCTCTTGACGGACTTTCTCCGCCAGTTCAGACAACAAATAGAGACTCGCACTAGCCAGAACCCCCTCTAGTAAATAGCTTGATAGTTTGATGATTGTTACGACCACCTAGGGCAATGGATATGGATGTATATAACCAGAGACTAACCCACAAAGGTATTTAGACCGCTCGCGCAATAAAAGAGTCTATGCCCAAGATTCTGGCAATAGCAGAATCAGGTTTCGCCTATACATCTAAACATCAATACAGCTAACTCCTTATCTTTTTTCTTGCTACATTATCCGGGGGTAAGCTCGAATCCTAACTCTACGCGGTTTGCTCGTAATATACTCAACAATAACAAAGACGAGAGAATATGATAACCTTGCATTCATTTAGATAGCTCCCTTTGAGCTAGCATTATAAGTCCGTTAAAAGAGATGAAGACTAGCATCAAGACTCCCAAGAATACACACACAAGTTGGGTGACATAATTACCAACCCTACGCGAGCTATTTGCCCATTCTGTGTATCATCACTAATGTGACGATGGCGTCTAACTTGACCTATGAAACTATCGGGTTCGAGAAGGGAAGTTAGCCATCCCCATACAATCCTGTCGTTTTGTTTATATCTATGGACAGCGAATACTTATTCACTGTTTAACAAGGTGGACGAATTCGATTGCTCCAAAAAAAGAGGAAAGAAGAAGAAAAAACCTTATATTAACAAGCAACAATTACACTGCGACTTAGATGACAAACATTTATTAACTATCTATAGCTGATGGATTTCGATCTAAGGTTTGCGATCTTCTAGCACCCAAGCGTTGTCGGCACGGATTTTTTCCTCTTCTTCAGGCGTGAAATCGTTTACGATGTTCAGGTACTGGCGCATTTGTTCGGTATCCATGCCTTTCAGGTGATTTGCGATTATGCAAACCGCGTACTGGAGAAGGAGCGGAATCTCGAGGTAATCGACGGCATTCGTAACCCCGAGAATCATATCCTTGTCGATGTCGAAAAACTCCAGATCCCAAGCCGGCACATCAGCTATGTTGCAGGGCTTAGTTGTTTGGTTGTCGTCTAGCTTGGGGACTGGATCTTCTCTGTGATGCTCGCACCATTCCATAACCTTAGTTAAAACATCTCCCGCAACACCGGGGACGGGAATAGGTTGGTCTTTTGTATACTGCTCATCGAGCAGCTCTAGCATTGTGCCTATTGTGAGGGATTGTTTGACAGCTTGATAAGTCGCCTGTACCTCAATACCGTCGCTGCTGACGAGAGTAGCAATGGAATCGTTAGACATGGTGATGGATTTGTTGAGTATGATTGGGAAATACAGATCTTGAATATTCCGAAGTTGGTAGTGTGTTGATGAGTAGAATAAGATATTGTGCGATCTAAGCCGATATTTATATTTAACCGCGTTAGAGAAGTGAACAACCTCACATCGTGAGCCTGCTGGACCTGTTCTTTGATTGATAATAGCTCCATTGTATTGGAGCCAATGGGATTGTTATGATATTTGTTAGATTTCGAATAAGGAAAACAAGGTATTGTGGTTTATCAATGGAACACTTGAATGAAAGAGACAGGCTGTCCATTTTCACAATCTTTTGTATCCCTTGGTACGCACAGATAGCCAATGTACGGTACTATCGGCTATTGAGCTTCGGGATATTGATGTAAGCCACATAGAAAATGAAACCGAGGTTATCTCATTGTTACTATAGGTTGATCATCTTGCTCCGACTACGTAGCTTATGAGATGATAGTGGTTCTTGTCGAATTACTGAGGAGTGATTATCAGAAACCAACCAAAAGGCCATCAACATCAGGGTTGTTAGGTTTCGTAGCAGCGGTTATCCGAAACTTTAATTGAACGTAGTTATTTTGTACTCTAGTGGATTATCGGTATTATTAGGCCCATTTAGATCATAATTCGAAAGTATAAAATAGCCTTTGCGTAATAAGGGCTTGGGAAGATATTCGAAATACGAATACGTATAATATTTTAGGATGTCAATGGGGCCGCGAAGGTCTTGTCCCGGATACTTCTAAGCCGGAGATCTACCGTCTACATGTTCCGAATAGTCTTACTTCTCCTTGCCGACCCTTAGATCACATTTCCATGATCCGGTATTCACTCTCATCGCGGTATCCGGCTTGTTCCTAGCCCTTTAAAGTTGTGTTTAATTTTCACTGACCGCGGCGTGAAACAATAACCTTAACTCCTGGTTTGCCAGCACGCCAAATCCAAAGGCGGGTAGTATTCGGAGACATCTTGCAGCTGTCGCGCCCCCAAGCCCCGAGGAAATATGGCCTAGTCGATTTGAAAATGTCACGGCCCCCTGCTGTCTCTGATACAAGTCAAGTCCAAGTAGATGGACTGGCGTGGCCACCAATTGTGTCAGCATTGGCACCGTGAGCTGCGAGATGGCTGCCTTCGCGTGCAAATTTGAGACAAGAGAATCGGGGATGTAGGTCGCTGCCCTCGGAGCAAAAGTGATAGAGCCAAAGAGTGTGATGGCGTCGCGGGCTAGGAAGACGCCAGCTACGACTCGGGGCATACGTCGTGGAGATGGCGTAGGCACAGAGGAAATGGGTGAGCTCGCCAATGATAATTTTGAACTCGCTGTTGTTGGTGCGCGACTGGCGTCATGGCTTATCGCACCAGCTGTGTGGTGGTGACTGAATATCTGCGCGAAGCGGATGTCCTTCCAGATGCCTAGCGGAACGTTGATTGCCGTCGTGGCCAGGAAGGTCGCAGCATTAACCACAGCTGGGTAGTATTTCCCTGTCAATGTGTTTGAGCAGCTTGCGACTGTATATGTTGCCGCATACAGCGTCCAGATTATAGCGAACGGCCGACCGAAGAGGAAGCTTCTAGGCCGACTGGCGGCATGGACGGTGTTTACCCAGAGAGAACGAAGAACAGAGTCTCCATATAGCGTCTTCTCTACTACAGCTCTGTCATGACTGATGAGTGCCCGCACTCTATGATCGCCATCAGGTCGTACAAACATACCTATCAATCAAGACGATAGCCGGGGAGGCAAGCGTTGCTGATATCACCGCCGCCGTTACATCTCCGCCCAGTTGATGAAGTGTTCGCGTCTGGGGTAAAGACGACTCCGTCATAATCGTTATCGAGGGCGTGTACACATGACAAAGGCAATATCCGCAAAGTGCGTTCTGCAAAAAGGTCTACAAGCAAATTGACACACTAGATTATTTCATTACTGACTATTGTTATTGCTGGGTCTCGATTATGTAAAATATGCTCGCATGTGACAAGTTTGGACTTTGCTAATGCAAATCTGAACAATGCTAGTCTTTCATCGGATCAGGTAAGACGGTAATCTTCTCCGGCCCCTTTTTCATAACTCAGACACACGCGCGCGCGCGCGCGTGTGTGTATAGGTGTAGTATGAGCATTGGCATGCTATCTACCTAGTAATGGTCCTTCTGATCAATGAGGTACTGGCCGGAGCAACATCGGATGCAGCATGATGTGCCAGCTGGGTGGCGTCACGGGTTGATGAAGTTTTGGCACTCGAAGGCGTAGAACATCGGGAGGGCTTCCGAGTTTACTACGGAACTGGTTGTGCGAGCCAGCAGGGTTTGTGGAGTTCTTTGAAAGCATGCTATACGACGGAGGTATTCAAGCTTCGCCAATCTTGAGTGCGCCACTATCAAGTCTATATCGGTGTGCTAAACTAACGAGGTCGAGATAGTTTCCCCTCATCCCAATTTGGAGAATAAATATTTGGTTTTGGCTGTCAAGTATCAGATGGACCTGTCGTGCTGTTTTTACATCTACGCACGCGCCAATCAACATCACGCGATTCGCCATGGCTAATAAAGCGATACTGTTCACACAGAGGTCTTTAAGACACGGCAAAACTCAGCCATTATCCAAAGCCAGCTCGTGTTCAATCTTACTCCGGAGGACAGTGACGACAGTTCCTTTCCGGCTTCCGGCAGCGCGCAATGAACCTAATGTGAGTTGCATTAAACAGTGGACGACCTAAGATAACTAGGGATAAGAGAACTAATCCCAAGTAACAAACAGCCTACATACGAAAAAGGCTCGCCAGAACGCAGCGGCGTGGAAGCGGCATTGAAACGACTCCGTTCAAGTTTACCCTTACAGAGCGACATATACTTCAACGGCAAAGTGCAGGCTACCTCAAAATCAGAGCCCCAGGTCTTGCCGGCAGAGCACCAGACCGTCTTCACGCATTACCCGCTCGCAAGTAAGGATCAAGTGACGACGGCCATCGAGTCAGCACTCAAAGCGAAGAAGAAATGGGAAAACACCCCTTTCGTAGACAGGGTGGCTATCTTCCAGAAGGCTGCCGAGCTCGTCACCGGGCGCTATCGCAATGACCTGATTGCGGCGACGATGCTGGGCCAGGGCAAGAACATTTGGCAGGCCGAGATCGATGCCGCTGCTGAGTTAGCAGACTTCTTCAGGTTGAACTGCAATTATGCGGCCGAATTATTAGAAAGGCAGCCAACTCGCGGTAGCGACGGAGTTTGGACGTAAGTCAACCCCTTTCTTTGAAATCAACGACTTCAAAAGCAGTCATCAGGGACTCCAACGTGTATATGTTAACATGAAGACCGAGCGCACAGCCGGGTAGAGTACCGTCCCCTTGAAGGCTTCGTATACGCCGTTTCCCCATTTAACTTCACGGCACTGGGTGGTAGTCTCGTCTCCGGTCCCGCGCTGATGGGGAATGTGGTTCTGTGGAAACCATCGCAGTACAACATATACGCTAGCACACTGGTCTACAAGATCCTCTTGGAAGCAGGCCTACCTGCTGACGTGATACAATTTGTGCCTGGTGACGCGGTCAAGGTCACGGAGGCGGTGCTGGCGCACCGCGAGTTCGCAGGCATCAACTTCATCGGCTCGTCGGACGTCTTCCGCTCCATCTACGGAAAGATAGGCGAGGGCATCGGGGCCAAGCGGTACCGCGACTTCCCGCGCGTGGTGGGCGAGACCAGCGGCAAGAACTTCCACCTCATCCACCCATCTGCCGATATCCCTAGTGCTGTCAACCACACGCTCCGGGGTGCTTACGAGTACCAGGGCCAAAAGTGCTCCGCTACTTCGCGCCTCTATGTTCCGCAGTCCCGCGCCAACGAGTTCCTGACCCTCCTCAAGAGTGGTATCAGCAAGATCACCGTTGGGAGCCCAGATAAGGACCTGGATGCGTTCCTGGGTCCCGTGATCCACAGTCACTCCTTCCGCAAGATCAAGTCCATCATCGATAAGAGCAACGCGGACCCGACAGTCAAGGTGCTGGCCGGGGGCGCATACGACGATTCCACAGGGTATTACGTGCAGCCGACGCTGTACCAAGTCGAGTCGCCCGACCACGACCTCTTCAACACAGAGATCTTCGGGCCAGTCCTCAGCGTCTACGTGTATCCCGACGGGGACTGGAGCTCTCTGCTGCAGAAAATCGACGGGACAGGGGGCGGGCTCGCCCTAACGGGAGCCGTGTTCGCCGTGGACCGCAGCGCCATCCGCGAGGCCGAGGACGCGCTCCGCTACTCGGCTGGGAATTTCTACATCAACTGCAAGACCACGGCAGCACTCATTGGCCAGCAGTCGTTTGGCGGAGCGCGCTCTAGCGGGACGAATGACAAGGCCGGGAGCTCTGATATCTTGAGGAGATTCACGAGCCCTAGGACTATTAAAGAGGAATTTGCCCCTTTAGAGCGATGGAGCTACCCTAGTAACTCGACGCCCAATTTGTAAGGACATGGGAGCGAGATTGGGGAAAGGGAAGGGGAGGGATACTTTGGCAAAGTATATACGAGCAAGCGGATCTAACCGTTTATAGCTAGTTACATAGCAATAATCATGAGGGCGAAAGTTGTTGCATCTGATTTCAACGTTCCATGTACTTCGTACATAGCTGTAAATGAACTATAACCTGGCCATCGTACTCGGTAAATGAAAAGCTCTCTACTTACCTAGCCAAGGTTAGTTTACTATACGCATGACTCGTATTGTCCCTTGCAAGTCATTCTTGACCTTGTCTCACCCGTAACACGGAGTCTGTTGCCTCGTGGGCGATCCTTGAATAAAACAATATGGCAAAAGCTGACAGACGGGAAACGCGTATTAGTCGCAGGAAACTTGACACTACGGTTCGTCGTCCGGTATTTGATAGCCAACTCCGAAGTCATGCTCCGCCGTATCGGAGACTCATCCGAGATTGCCCCGCCCCCCGCACCATATATACCCCGCACGACTCCAAATCATAGTGAGCCATCCTACACTGGCAAGCCCTCCTCCATACACCGGCCAGCACTAACCCGTAAAGATCATTATTGGAGTCCGGGAGAGATAAGCGGACATGCGTAACTAGAGGCCGGCATAGGAAGACTCGCCGATGCCCATGTGACCTCTTAGCAGTACCGTAATTTTCAAGAATGGTGCGATTATGGGCTCGATCTAGATGTTTCGGTACATATATATGTTGCCAATTATATGGTTTATGGTCTTCGTGAAGTAGAACTATTGTGTCTGTCTGTCCAAACAACCGCGCTGAACTGAGTAATACGCAGTGCACCATCGTGAATTACGATGAGTTCCGTTTCCAAACCTGATCCCATAACCATCGTGGGAGCAGGTGCCTTCGGTCTGTCCACGGCCTTGCACTTGGCTCAAGCGGGATATCGCAACATCTTAGTTCTAGACAAGGGTGCAACAGTCCCTAGCGACTTTTCGGCAGCGAACGACGTCAACAAGATTTTGCGAGTCGAGTATGACGACGATTTCTACACAGACCTGGCGGTTGTACGTTTTGACACCAATTAACTACAGTTGTCTTGATCATATATAATAGATAGTATGCTAACAACTGCTGTGTAGGAAGCATTGAAGGCTTGGAAGACGCCGCTGTTTGCACCCCATTACCACCAGACCGGATTCCTTCACTGCGTGTCCGAGGCAGCCCCCGAGAAGGCTCTCAAAACACTGAACTCGTTTCGGGCATCGGCAGAGAAGCACCCCGAGGTTAACAAGTACCTTGTGCCTCTTAATAACCGAGATGACATATTAAGAGAGGCCTGGCAATTCCAGGACGGCCCCCTACCAGGCTGGAAAGGGTACTATAACCGCTATGACGGATATGCGCACTCGGGCAATGCGCTTAAAGCTGTTCATGAGGCCTGCGTCGCGTTGGGTGTTCGGTTCCTTCTCGGTGAGGCTGGCAGCGTCGTCGAGATCCTCTACCAGGGCCAGCAGCAAAGCAGGAGGGCAACCGGTGTGCGAACCAACGACGGTGCCACCTACGGCGCCAAGTTAGTTATCGTAGCAGCCGGTGCCGCGGCCGCAAGCTTGGTGCCGGAACTCGGAGCACAGGTTGTCGCCAAGCTTGGTCATCCGCACACGTCCAGTTGACAGACAAGGAGGCATCGGTGCTTCGTGGAATTCCCGTCACTTATGCCCGTGATCTAGGCTTCTTCTTTGAGCCCGAGTACGGCACGAACCTGCTTAAACTATGCCCTATGGGAGGCGGGTTTATTAATACGGATCGGTCTGGTGTTTCTCACCCTCCGAGAACCATGGAAGAAAGCCGGTGTATGCCCGCCCATGATGAGCAACGGGTTCGGAAATTGCTTGCACAGACCCTTCCTGCTCTTGCCAATCGGCCTCTCATCAACAAGACTCTCTGCTGGTTTGCCGACACCGCTGACTCAGATTACATTATCGACTACATACCGAATACGGCGAACTCGGTCGTTCTACTATCAGGAGATTCAGGGCACGGCTTCAAGATGTTTCCAATAGTTGGCAATTGGGTGAAAGCACTCATCGAAACGGGGGGATGGTAAGCAGTCAATCGTACGATGGCGATGGAAGAACCGGAATGAGGGTGGAAATTGGGGCGCTGATGTGAGCTGGCGTATTGGCAACTCGGAAGAGTTTAGAGATATTCGACCATCACCTACACAAGCGAAATTATAATCAAGACAACGATTGTCCTTTTTGTATAAGCGCTAAGAAACTTCGAGCGCAATTTGAAATCAATAATTCACATCATTACACTGGCCTAAGATTGTTTGTGACACCCAGTCTGCATCAAGACTATCAATAGAATTCGCGATTTCCGTCATCTCGGCGGTTGTCATCAGGTTCTCGAAGGAAATATCACTGCCACCGGGATCCGTGGCAGTGGAAAAGGGGGGTAGTAGCGTTGACGGTAGCGCCGCATTGCTGTGAATATCATCGATCGACACGACCCCGTCATCAACACGACCTGAGGCACTTGAGTTGTTCGGCCGAGTGATAGCCGAATTCTCGTCTGGGGGAAGACCATTCAGTAATTCGTGCAATTGAACGAGCTCAGACTTGCGGAAAGAGGCCACCCGATTACCGACGGCAATAAATTCTTCAAATATAGAGTATGATTTCTGCAACCACACTGGAATATTTGCATTCAAGCCAATATCGATGACAAAAGCCACCATAGCGCTGACGGTAGATATGCTACAACACTCGGAGTCAGTTATCGCCCTTTGGAGCGTGATTTGTGAGGGTTTCAGAAGCTCCTAGAAACTATCTTGGCCCCGAAAGGAAATATCGGGCGCTAAAAGTTGCAAAAAGGAACGAGAAAATGGTTACGAGAAGCACTCACCATAACGAATCGAGGTCAAAAGGTAAGAAAACCTCTATGATGGAGAATAGTTCCTTTATTAGCTTTGAAATCAAGGCAATTAAAGAAGTGATTATTAGGTGTGAACATACCTAACAAGCCTTGGGCTTGCAATAGCCTCAGCACCGTTATGCTTTGCAAGGAAGAATCAACGCACATCAGTATCAAATTTCGGACTGTCTCGGAAGTATTCATTCTCCTTAGGCACTCGGTTGCGGAGGTTAATCGTATTTGTAAGAAAAAATACAGCAGGGGCCTAGTGGCCAGTATTATGCACTACGGCAAACGCTGTCAGCCTACCCCCTCGACAAACTCACATTGAGTAAAGGGTGTATATGTGACAATGACTTACCTGGTGATATAAAAGGTGGAGGTGAGCTGAAATCCTGGATAATCCATGGCCTGCCTTTTCTCGCTCCAAGGGAAACGAGAGACGGAGCTCGTCTGCCACTACCGCAATGTCCGAAAGGGCCGCTTTTGTGCTGTTCAGAAATTTGCGACCTTTCTGACCATCGGTACCATAGACAGCTGTGCGAGTGGGAAAAGGTAGCGACGTCAGTTTACCATGCTTAATGGGCAAGGAAATAATATTGGATACCTACTGTCGTTAATTTTCGCCATGATGCGGGATAATTTGATTCGAATACTCAGCGCGACGGGGCGCTGGAGAGAGCCTAGGAATCTAGGTAACTGAGGACACACGCCATGATCGTGATGTGATTGTGGCAAACCCATGAGCGAGGTCATTTCACGATCCAATATGTAGACGGTCCACCACACTCGACGTGATCTTTCGACCATCCCGTCGTCGAATCGCTCAGTGCCAATGTCGGTATGTAGTCCATTGCTCATTGCCAGTCGCATCGCTTGACCAATCTATTTTGTAGACAACTTATGAGCTCCTGAAAATCGGATAATAAATAGAAAGAGTTAGATCTTACGTAATTATGTGCTATACATCGAGAATCGATACATTGCATATAGAGTGCAATACAACATAGTACTTCGACTGCTTCAATGGGAAGCGTCCAGAGCATCATCATGTTGGGTAACAAATGGAGCGCCTTTGAGAAGTAGGCTTCGCCGGGTGGGCGATTTCCTTGAGACTTTTTGGTGGTAAAGGCTTTACCAAAGGCCAGAATGAGGAGAAAATGGACGTACCACAGTTCCTCGGATGGCTGTGGCTGTTGCGAAGGGCTGTCATAAAACGAAAGAAGGCACGACATGAATGCGTCCTCATCGAAAAGATGAAAGATCTGACAGCAGTGGAATTTGACAGCGTTGATCAGGTATAATGCAAAGTCGAGAGATGGCAGGATAGGTGAGGCCGGTCCAGGGGTGGCTCTGCTTCCTCCCCAATCTAGTTCGTAAATCATGCAATCAAAACCCAAGTTATTCGTCGGGAGGGGAGCCTGGAAGATTCGCTCGTGGGTGATGCTAAGGATACGCCTCGTAAAAGACCAGTTCGAAGAAGTACCTAGGTAGAACGTGAAACCATTCCCGGCAGTCGAGAATGCCGAACGACCCGTAGACAGTGGATTCGTTAAGTGCTGGCTTTCGGAATCTGAGTTTGGCGTGTACGGGCCTTCTTGCCCATCGTCGCCCATATCAACTGGAAAAGGGCTGACACCGTCGTGGCAATCCGAATGCTGGGTTGAAGAGAGTACGGCCTGCCCGATTGTTGTTGAAGTTGATAATCGATCACCATGACTAAGACAGGCCTCGCTACCCTCCCCGTTAACAAGTGCCCCTGGGCTTGGTGTCTCAGGCTCGGCTTCTTCCAGAGGGTTTTCAAAGACTGCCGCTGCACCCCGCTGCAACTCCTCGATGTATCTAAAGTAAATATTCAACAATCAGCTGGTACGGACCTAAGTCTGAGCGGGAGAATATCTACCATGCCTTCTAGTGACCATGATTTTTTGATCCTCGAGGTTGAATATACACGTCATGTTGCGCTTGCGACAGGCATCGCATGGATGGGAACCGTGGGAGCCCGAGCACCTGACCTTCTGCCGGCGACATCTCTCACAACTACTCCAGGGGTCATTAATAAGCCAGCCTACTACAATACTACGTTTCTCTTCGAGTACAGGCACTTACGCGTTAGACGTCCTTTTCACCACCCTCCTAGTTGGGCGTGCAGGCTTGGAAGGTGGGTTTCGGGCAGTCTCGTCTGAACTCTGATCCCGGCGATGGTCATTTTCTCTGGGTGACATAACGGGCCGTATTCTCGTGTAAGATGATGCAAAGACCAGACCGAAAAAAGGAACTTGAGCTAACTTAGCTAATTGAAATATGAAATATCTAGATAGTATCGTTACCAATGTAAGATGTTTGTTACCACGACCAGAGAAGCATCCGTGGCAGCTGATGGTGGATGCTACGACTAATAAGATCAACGTCTTATGTAGAGGTACATCATGTATCATGTATTCATGTATGCCACGTGCGGGGGAAATGTGGGGGGTGGGGTCAAGCCGGGGGATATTGCGGGGTTCCGAATAAAGCTAGAGTGCGGACAGGGTGCGAAAAGCTAAGCATCGCGTTATATCACCGGAGGGTTTCTAGGTCACGAATTAACGAAGGCAGAAAACCAAGGGATAGGTTTAGAAAAGAGTTCTGGGAGAGAAAAACGAGGGAAATAATTTCATTATACACCTTATTAATAGACCCCTTTAATTGGCTGCACACCTTATCAAAGGCGGGGCGCCTAAGTGGACTGATTGCCTTACTACCTAGATAGATAGATAGATAGATAGATACTGTGGCCATGGGGTTGGTGCCCATGCACATGATAAGATACCTACGCATGATATTACTACCAAGATTCCACAATCGAATCCGCTACTCTGTTGTATGATATACAGCTTTCTGAAGAGTTGAATTGCTATCGCTTCTACCTACTTACCATCGCTAGTTTGTTGGCTGTTAGTCGCGTGTAAAAAGAAGGGTTATAAAAGACCTGGAAAGGGATAGGAACAGGGTAGCTTCTACGGACTTCTGTAGGAGGATAAGGGACCTTCGGGGTCTGATACAACTCCACACCTAGTATGACTGACTACTCTCAGTGATTCTTCTCAAGACTTCAACCATGTATTGGTAATCTTTGACAATTGAACATTGATTATTTACATGTTAAATCAGCATCAGCTTCCAGCCTACACGGTGGGAGAAGTAAGTCCATACAACATAGCGGACGAGCCATGAGGCTCGTTCATAAGAAGACGATGGATGTTGTCGGATTTGTCCGCGCATGCGTCCTTCCATTACAATTAACACCCTATTTGGGCACCCTCGACAAAAAAGAAGATCCCCCCGCCACGGTCCCATATTCATGACGATAATCGGTAGAACATTGGATATTGGAGGCGCGCATTGCGGCGAGGAGTTCTGCGATATCATCGTCGGCGGTATGCTTGATCTGCCCAGTGTGACATGTTTGACAAGAGGTCCAGTGTGCTGTGCGGTACTACGCATCGCTCTTAGTTTTTCCAAGCAATGAAAGAAATGAGAATCAAATAATTAGTCAGTTAAGTCATAATTACAGCAATTCAATATAAGTCTCCGATGCGTGACAATATTTCAATACTAGGTATTAGTCTAGATATGAATTTCAGCCGTTGGTGGAGGGGCAAAATGAGAACCAAGCTGCGGGGACTAGTCTCATCGGGTCCCTTTCCGTTCAGGTCAGGGGGAGGATCTGGAACTACCTAATCCGGAAGCTGCAGCTAAAAATCGGAACCATACCCGACCACTCCATGATCAGTGATGTACGCTGATCAGAATATAGTACAGTCTGGAAGTTATCTGAGGCCTAATCTGCCGGATATTACCACAAACGTAAGGGGAAGTTTTTTTCTATCACGACCTCGGAGAGGCGTTCAGGGGAATTCACTCCTTATCTCGCTCGGTATCAGCAATCGCCAATAATCAGTCCCCCCACGGCGTGAAGTAGTCTGGTTTCTAACTCAAATAAAAGTGTCTAAGGTTATGTCGTCCACGGCCTGGTAGCCGATAGATAAGTTACCGGACATGTGATATAATAACGGATGATTATGCTAAAACCCTGTTGCGCTTTCTGTTACACTGTTGGAATTGAAACCTCGCACTAGAGTTAGTGTCTTGCTGGGAACTAGCCTTGTCGCCAAATCCCATACCCCAGCAAGCGACCGTTGAAACATTTGCGACTCTGCCCCGGTGGAACGATATGTCATCCTGTCTACCGGGGAGAATCAATCTCCCGGCCTCGCAGTATAACCTCGATACCTATTGGGGCCGCGTAAAGCATATGGCCGACATCACCGACCCAAGGTAACTATTGTAGCTCTGAGCTCGCGTTGTCTGAATCCTATGTGCCCAGTAACTTGCCCAAAGCCGTCATCATTTCAAGCCATGCTCTGTTAGTTTCTTCGTAAGCTAATGTATAGCCTTCTAGGACACTTTTAGTTAGGAAGGATGGCTTAGATCAAGCGAAGAAGCTTGTGACAGCATATAAACAGGGCGAGATCAAGAAGATGACACCCGAGCTATGGAAGGCGAAGAAAATAATCGACTCAACTCTGCACCCTGACACCGGAGAGAGTGTTTTCCTACCATGGCGCATGTCCTGTGCCGTTTTAGTCAACTTTGCCGTTACAGCAGGGATGCTTACACCTGGTCTTAAGGTATGCGCAAGCTCTCAGGCAACTTCCAATAGAGGTTAATTATCTTGTAGTGATGAAAGCAAGTAGCTAATACACTAGATTTCTTAGACGACAGGAACAATTTTTTGGCATATTGTGAATCAATCCGTCAATGTCGCAGTGAACTACTCCAACGCCAACAAGTCGTCTCAGCTCCCATTGTCTACAGTAGCGCAGTCATACTTTCTCGCTGTTGGTGCATCTTGTTCCTTAGCAATAGGCCTGAATTCTGCAGTGCTACGACTGAACTCGGTTTCCGCTTCAACTAAGCTTGTTCTTGGTCGTCTTATTCCTTTCGCAGCTGTAGCTTCGGCTGGCGCACTGAACGTCTACTTAACCCGAGGTGAAGAGATACGTACCGGAATTGATGTGTTCACCGTCACGCCGGAACGAGATCAACTGACATTGGAGACGGAGAATAATGTACATAGCCTTGGTAAAAGCAAGAAGGCGGCAACGTTGGCTGTTAGCGAAACAGCGCTTAGTCGTGTGCTTAATAGCAGCCCTATCATGTTGGTCCCGCCGTTAGTCCTCCTCAGATTACAGAGGACTAGGTGGTTGAGGAGCAACCCGCATTTGACTGTGCCGATCAACTTGGGACTGATTTTGGGTATGAGCTTTGTTGCCCTACCGTTTGCATTGGCCGTGTTTCCGCAACAGCAGAGGATCAGCACGGAGAGGCTAGAGAGAGAATTTCATAGCAAGGGGGACGCTAATGGTATGGTGATGTTTAATCGTGGAATTTGAACGTCAAAGTCCTACGCCAACTGTTATTTTCAAAGGCATTGACATGGCAGAACCTGACTTAGTACCATCCCTGACGGCTGATGAGGTGCGGCGTAGCTTTTTTGATCAGGCTGAGTATGAGTTAGGTGGACGCACAAGCCAAAGAAGATAAGAATGTTATTTGAGTTTCGAATTCCCTTTGGGGGCCAAGATACGGTGATTCCTTTGGAGACTTCTGTGTGGACTACAAGGGGCATGTCGTCGGATCGTCTTCTTTGCCATTCATGGTATATGGTTGTATGGTTCGGTGGACTGCGCATAAGCGCTAGCTCTTGGAATGGTACTATTTAAATGAACTCTACTTGCGGAGTGAGAAGATGACTTATTGATCGTTAGATATCTAGTCGAGCATCTAGCTGTAGAATTTTAGTTCCAGTGACGACGTTCTACGACATGCGGCCGTCTCAACTCATGTGGCTCTCTTTTAATTAATATAAATTTAATACGAATTGAATGGCATCCTAGTTTGATCTTATTCTTAATTAAGAGGCATTGCAGCTCTCATAGTGTAACAGAGAGTTAGAAGGATCTTCTCATTTCGTATAATACTCTTTTATGCAGTCAAGCGACCTATGAGGGTATAATTACTCCTATAGACAGTCGGGAGATCTATGATCTTTATGTCTGAATAGCCTCGCCTCCAATATTTCTGGCTAATTGGCATGTCTAAATAGAATTCGAGTTATCTGCGCATGACCATGCCCGTGAGCCGCCAGACTGCCGATAGGAATCTATTATCACAACGATGGATCCGTAAGTACCACTAATCGTAAGGAATGTCCCCAATACAATAACAAACACACTGAAAAAGACCATCCAATACCAATGCAAGTTTCGCTTCCCATCCTTTTTATTCCAGTTATCAAACAACCACATACAACCCATGGGTTGGAACGACATAAGAGTCCCTAGGAGGCGCCGGCAAGTGATACTAATCCGCTAAAAACCGGAATAGCACTGGCTATCACGTATGAGGTGATTGTGATACCAGCAGTGCAGCCGAGCCACGAAATCCAGTGAGTGGGTGTGTTTTCAACTAGATGCCGACTACCGCTCAAAAACGCGGACAAAGACATATTTGGCGGGTAACTACCTTCAGAGATTAGAACTTAATGATGCCTTAACAGGACCGACTTTGCACTTACGTGAATGACAAGTGTAGTTGTGACAATTAATCCGGGTAGGGCAAGGCCGTACGCTATCCTCTTAACCAGAGCACCGGCAGAGCCAAGAGCTGGTGAAGCAACATACGAACCGCAGAAATAGTAAATCACGGTTCCAATCGTTATATAGGTGGCGGTCACCCCAGATTGGCAAACAAGAAGTGATCGAGTGTACATCTTTGGATCGCGCATTTCGGACACAATGGCAAAGAAGGCGGTTGTTCCGGAATAGGCGAAAATAAGCGAAGAGACGGCAGCTATCGCCTTAGTGAACGATGGGTTACCGATAAGCTTGTAGTTGGAAGACCAACTTAACTGCTGGAGCTAATAATTTCCTATTTTAGTAGGATTTTAGTTTTAAAAATATGTTTTAAAAGCTTGTTTTAAAAGCCTAAAGGTATAGTTTAACTTTTACCCGGGCTGCTGCTATTAAATATATATTAGTTATTATATACTTTTAAGTTTTATATTTATAGTTTTTTTAGTCTAATATTTAGGTTAAAAATTAATTAATATAATAAATAAATATTATAAATATAATAACTAGTTTATTAAATTTTTATTTTTTTTTAAAATATAACTAATTTTTATAATATTTTATTATTTATTAAAAAATAACTTTAATAACATCCTTTTTTTTTTTTTTTTTTTTATTAATAACAATATATTGCTATTTATTTTATTTATAAATCAATTAAAAATATAAACTTNTTATTTTAAAAATATTGCTTTATAATTTTTTAAAAGCTATATAATATTAACTATAAATATTGATTAATAGCTAATAATAAATAAAATCCTATATATTTATAAATAAAAGCTAATTTAATTAAATAATAAAAAAATATATAGCTTATATTAAAAAGGCAATTTTAATAGTTATTTTAAATATTTTAAATAATATTAATAAATAGTACTAAAAACTTTAATAATAGTATATTAATTATTTAAATAAATAAAGAGGTATTAGTTTAATATAATAATAGATTATAATATTTATAGCTAAATTAGGTAGCTGGGTTATAGGGTATAGTCGGTCCAAGCTTTTAGCAGGGTCCGGCAGTTAACCCCTGACTAGACAATATAAATTTGCACGGATAATGCGGTAATTATCTACTGTAGCATACATAGGTGACCAGAGGGTCAAGGAACTCGGGGGATGCTTGCCCAGCTCCGCAACGTTGTGTCTACATCCTGGAGCATCCCCGGATGTATCTGCCGGCACCGTACCAGGAAGCCCTTGTTAGTGACAACAAGGCTGCGTCTACTGTAAACGGGTTACGACCTTTTCCCACCTCGCTCCGTACCACTACAGCTTGCAGGATAAGCCGTGGAACATGAGGCCATATTGTAGTAACCATTACCTGCAGGTATACATGCGGGCTGTTATCAAGCCTCCCTTCTCATTTACCGTACGAGGGGATCGGAGTAAGATTTTCGGCTAATGTACGTTACCGTCCGTGGTACGCCACGGCGATCATCTTGGCCCAAGCCCGGCCCGGACCTTCTGTTAGGGCTACCTCCGATACCAATGGAATTAGGCCCTGGACATAAAATATAGATGAGTCGAATTTTTTGGTGACTGTTAGAGCACTGTAGTAATGACGGAATTCGTGGCACAGCCAATAATACCGCCGTTTATTGTGCCGTTTATTGTGCCGTCGGCATTGATGCCAACAGTCAGCACTTGCTAGGTAAGGAAGCGGCGAAGCTCCACGACTACGAACGATTTTCTCGTTAGTAACATGATTTGTATTGATTGGACTGCGCGATAAATATTGGATTCGTCTCTCTCTAAGGAGGCATTTTCATCTATTCAATCGAACTATCTCAACTTGGGAAGAATTAGGTATCATGTGGGATCCGTAAGACAAGACGCAATGCTGGATTATCTCGTAGCCGGGACCGTGGATTGATCCTTCCTACCTGCATCTTAGATCCGCATCAGTCATCAGGATCAGATGCCAGCGGGGAACCGGACGAACAACCATGTCCTCTCGACCGGGGCCTGTGCCACTCCAGGCAATGAGAACACCACAGTGCTCCTCAATGAGTTTAATGTAATTCCGCTTTTTGCCTGCTTAGGCAAGTCCTCCTACTTCTCATTAGCTTAACTTGACTTCAAACCTACGTATGCCTAGAAGAAAGTTATGGAAGTTTACCAATCTTTGTATCTGTGATTGGTTGCTGCCATCCTTCTATTTCATGGTCAACCACTTCGTACCTCTCTAGGTTAAGTTAGAAATGCTGAGTAGAACAGGAAAGATTTCAACGCCATCTCCTATCTCAGCATCTTTGTACGCTACCGCAAACTACGCCGCTGTTAGCTGTGGCATAGCTAAAGCTATGTGACGTACCTTAATGACAGGGAACGTATCTAGGGTAGTACACTGTATGATATATCAGGGATATAGTAATTGATATTTGAGAACACAAAGTGCCAAAGCACGCACTAAAGTTTAGATAGATTGAGACGTGTGCGACGATTAATAGCTATTGAATGATTTAGGATAATGAGGTCAATCAATCTACATCGCCGCTTCCGCCCCGTACCAGTGGCCCACACTCGCCCTGAGCCTAGATCAGCAAACTCTTACGAAATATCATATTAACAACGTGAGAGCGGGGTCATGCCGACAGTCTGGAGTTTGGCGCCAATCTCATCATGGCCCTCGGCTTTGGATATCCCCTCGCCCACACGCGTAGTCTAGAACTGAAAGCGATTGGTCAGTCCAGCTTATCTCTCTTATCAAAGGCATATATCATATCATATCATATCATATGTAGGTCTTGTGCCCATCCTAATCATGGACAGATGGACGTACATATGCCTTAACCACGCCAATTATCTGGCTACTTGGCCCAGTCAGCAGATGAATCCGTGATCCTACACAAAGATACTACGAGCTGAGGATGGGAGAAATGCGGCAAGGCTAATTATCGTTTGACAGTGACCACTCGTTCGATCTTCTTAGGATGGATAGCAAGTCTCGTAAATACATCTTTTACAAGGTAGTCATGAGCGTTGAAGGTTAGTCGATGCTTTGAAAGGTGACTCACCCTAGGCCGGTATTACTGCTCGAGACGTCTGTTGTATTCTAGATCAGTGACTGATTACTAAACAGATGACCAGGATCTAAGGATGAGGCATAACCTAAGGTTCTAAGGAGAAAACGGGATGGTAAAAGTTCGCCACCCGGGTTCACGTACACGGAAAAGTGCCTTAACCAATGTCGAGCACAACACTAGCATCTTCGACGAGGATATTGGAATTGTGCTTCCGCATCATCTGGACAAGGTCAACTGTATCAACAAAAAATTTGGCCAGCCTCGGCCTGTAGTCCCAGGAGCGTCGAATCTTCGTCGTTGGCGTCATATTAGACTAGGTCTCTAAACAGCTTCCTAAATCCGTCTGCAAGCTTCCTCGTTTTCTCTCGAACCTTTCTTTGTCGAAGATCTTGTGCGCATGAATGCCATTTCTTATAACCTTTATGCTATACGAAGGTCCGATACCTCGTCCAGCTAAAAATGGCAACGTTAATTCTTGACATAATACTATAGGGGATGATCAGGATCGATAGTGTTAAAGCCGATGGCAGTCAGCTGCTGAAATTTAAAAACACGGGCTACAAACTTATGTCCATTTTGCGCCCTACCAGCCAGGTTTGGGTCAGTTACTTTTGCTACAAAACCTGCCGAAGACGTGTTTTTCATGTCGGTAGTGAATGGATATATCAATCTTCTAAACTATCAACCGCGGCGTACTTGGCAAGATATAATTAGCTTCAGTTCCGATTATGTTCATACTAATATTGAAAGAGTGCCAAAGGCGAGCTGCATCCTTAGCCGTAGGATGGGGGTCTCGATGATACGCTGAGGTATGCCTACAGGTCTAAGTTGACATGACATCGATCGGATACAATGCCGTGGTCACGTACACTAGTTAGGCCTTTAACTTCTGGCGTTTCTAGCTCCTTGAATAAATAAGGGGCTTCAATATGTTAGGCTCTAAATATGTGTTGTATTAACCAAAAGCGATAAAGACGGGAGCTTATACAAAACGGCCT
This sequence comes from Xylaria polymorpha, assembly GCA_003426235.1. Lineage (NCBI taxonomy): Eukaryota > Fungi > Ascomycota > Sordariomycetes > Xylariales > Xylariaceae > Xylaria > Xylaria polymorpha. The sequence continues at coordinate 21,378 of NQIM01000580.1, forward strand.
CGGGAGGTGGAAGGTGGATGGGAGCCTATGAAAATCTAAGTTAACATTATTTTCAACCGTCCAATATTAAATTTTAAGTTAATTTGATGCTATTCTAGACAATTCAAATCTTTTCACAATGAGGTTCATGGCATGAGCTGTGCCGTTCGTGGAGGAGATATCTAGCGCTGCGCCGCAAACTTATGTAGGTTTCGGTTAATCACATGGAGGGAGAATGGGTACTCACGAATGCCCGACGTTGCCCTTTTCCGGAAAAACTGCGTCAGTCAGTATGTGCTTAATGCCAGAATCATTTACCCCATTAAGGAGGTCAAGAATGACATACGCCGCTAGCTATTTCGGTTCTAAGTTAGAACAGATACTCCTAAAGTTGCCTGAGAATTAGACGCTCACTGACTCGTGCATAGAATCGCAAGTTGCCGTCGTTGATCAGAATATCGGTGAGTTTCCCTGTGGCTACAATTAATGTCAATTCTCTTCCGCTGAGGCGTCTGCCGTTTGTTTCTCTCTGAAGTCGTATTATCTTGGAACGTTGCCGATGAAAGACACATAGCCTTCTACTACTATGACATGCGGAGATGAATTGAAGTGTGAGAAATATCGGTATCTTTGTGTTCGTCCCTGCAATGAGTGTTAGCACGCGATTGCAGCTTTCAGCGAGAGGTCGAGGAGTTAGTCCATATGCATTTACCGCCGATTGTGCTCCTCCCAGCTGATAGAAATCCACGTTAGCATCTCCTCAAACATGTGCGAGAGGCTACCACTTATAGGAGGTAGGTTGATTGAAGTCCTACAGTTATTGTTGTTATTGATATATTATGCTGGCTCCTGGTAAATTTGGTATTATATAAACACCTGGCGGTTGTTCAGAGTCCTTTCGGAAGCTTTATTTGCAACAAAGATGCTGTATTGTTAATATAAAGTTGTATGTGGAGGGCCGTTCAGTGGCTACTAACTACACTATAAACTTAAGCACGACAGAACCTATGTCGGTTCATGAACAAATACTACGAGACTGGTGTCGACGCTTGGTCGACTATTGTATATCTCACTAGCCGTGGATTAATTATAACAAAAACTCTCATTTTCAACTGTATTATTTCACGAATTTACGGCAACGCGTTCGCGAAGTAAATGCATAATTATAATATTAAGTAAGTATGTCTTCTTGATGACCATACGAACGGCATCTAGACATACACTCTCTATTAGATCTGTTACAAGGCACATGCAGACAAAGAGCATTTTTTTTTTACCTAGGCCGGGTGTCTAGATTCCGGATTGGAGCCTTGGGAATGGAGGTAAGTAGGCCTTGCACATCTAACTCTTATAATAATCACTAATACGATTGGGGAATGCTCTGATCAAATAAAACACTGGAATACATCCCCCCAAAAATAATACATACTAAAGGGGTACGAGTGGTAGTCAGCGTTCACCACAAGCAAAGTAGTACTTAACTTAACTTGCAAATAACTTAGCTAAATAAAACAAAATAACAACTTTGAATTATTTGCTCGATTAAAACAAAGATTTCTATTGCTTGCAATTACTTTTTAATTACTTATATAAATATTTAAATAATTTTGTTAATTTTTCTAATTTTTTATAAAGTATATTTAATAAAAACTTATATTATAAAGCTTTATTATTAACCTTTACTTAGT
>NQIM01000581.1:0-23033 GCA_003426235.1 Xylaria polymorpha
GGGGGAGGGGGTTTGCGCATTGCGGGTGAAGGAGATGAATAGACGAAATCGGAATCTTGGATACTTTGATTTTTGGTTCTTTTGCGTTGTTGATTTGATTTGATTTGATTTGATTTCGTTGACTTGTTGATTTCTGAGGCTCCGTTTGGGTTGGACTGGATTGGATTGGGTATGGGTTGATGGATGAGGTGCATATTCTGGATAGACGGGGACGGGGAAGGGGAAGGGCAAGGGGATGGAGATGCATGAGGTGAGGAGGTCGGCATCGGTGTTGGGTATGTTTTTGGTGCATGGATGAAATGAAATACTTACCTAAATGTTCTAGGTTAGTGATATCAGGATACAAGGTCTATTACCTATCTTCAAACCTTTTTCGTTCAGAAGAGTCAGTTTGGGGTGGGTTTGGAGACTAGCATAGCATTATACCCTTATCCTTCTTCTATTACCTACTACACACACTCCTATTTATTTCACCCCTATTTTTACCCATCTTCTTATTTCTTTTGTTCCTCTGAGCTCGGAGTATCTGTTTGGACTGGTTCATTTTTCATCATCAAAAAGGGGTTCGATGCATATTGCATAAGTAGGCACTGACGAGGTGGAAGTTGGGCGGAGAAATGGGCTAGATTGGTTCATGTTGTTGGGTTGGGTCAGGTACAGCCAGCACCTTAGATGGCGTTGAAGCCACCTTATCTCATCTCTATCAGTCTTCCGGATGGAACGGGGAGCGAGGTTTTGTTTCCTGCTATCTTAGAATAATATCAACAAGTTCAATGCCAATATTACCGGTGCGTGAAATATAATTATCCTCGTGAAGAACGAAGTACAGCGCCGACATTTCTGATGGATACAGCTGTCAAGGTGATGAAAGTAAAACATATTAAATACAGCTGAAGCGGTGTAGGTGAACTTGGTCAATAATACTGGGTGATTCGTACAACAATCAGTCAGGTAATTATCACACTTCACCTACTTATTCAGTTACCCACTCCTTTTACTCGAGAATAAGTTGATTGTATTCTATTGCATACGACCAACAGACTCCCCTTATTTAAGTGATTGTATGTGTAGAACTAAGTGTAGGTACGTGGGTAGCAGCAGCACAGTCCCCTAGCCGCAAGGTGCGCTCTATTATAATGTATTACAGATTACCTAGGTACATTACGCTACGCAGCACATATCAAAGGGGGAGATGGCTTCTTTTTGATACTTATCTAACCTTTTAGAGGCAAGACTACATACCATATACGTTGGCGTGTAGGCGCCGTTCCTCTATCTAGCATACCCCGAGGTCTTGATCCCGCGTTCCATAGGAACTCGCTGCCGTTAACTGATCAAAAAGCAGTGAACTTCCCACCTAGGAACCTACATAAAGCCTAGATAAAAGATCCATGCGTACAGATAGTTAGCCACCCGAAAGTTCGGCTGGCGAGAAAGAAAGAAATGGGGTAAGATGTGGTGATAGAAACTTGTCACACTTCAAGGGAGTTTTTTTTTCGGCCCCCACATATCCAGGAATTATTTTCAGTGGGAAAACCCACGAGCAGGCAAAGACGGTACCTTAGGGGCTGTGTTACAAAGAGACCTGCTTCCCTTGGAAGGCGGTCCGACCATGGCGGCCGGATAAGTTTTATCCGAAATGAGACAGACAGGTACTATCAGAAGAGTGAGAAAGTCACTCCACGCTGTGCCTAGACATTTAGGTATTCCACTATTTACGACTAATACCATGATGTGAGAGGGTGACCTCGTCTCCTTTTTTCTACCTACCTATCTATACTGTCCGGGCCTAAGTAAACCGGACATCCACCTACTTCAAATCCTCAATCATGTTCTGCAGCGCAATCCACCTGGAATCGCCCTCCCAAGACTCCTTTGCCTTCCCCAAGACACTTCGAATCGCGCTCCTCGCCTTGCTCTTCCACCTACCCCCTATACTATCGAGCCTCGACCCATAGTTCTCGTACGCTGCGACAAGTTCCTCGGTTCGCTGAACCACCACGTCCCACGCTTCAGTGTCCGTCAGCCAGCTCTTTTCCTGACTCGACGTAGACAACGAGCTTCCGACACCGCCTATGGCCGTCCGCCACGCCTTCTCTGCCGCATCTAGCGCACCAGAGAAGTCGCCCCGCCACGCTCGCAACCTCGACACGAGGCCCCAGCAGGCCGAATTCGACGTGATGAGGGGCACGATATCTTCTTCGAATAGCGTTACCACCTTGTTCTCTAGTGTGCCGCGTGGCGGATAGTGTATCTCAATGTCTCCTCCATTGGTTACTACAGGGTTCTTCGTTGCCTCTCGAACCAGAAGAGTGAGAATCTCTATGTCTAGCGCATCCTCTGCTTTACGAATACGAATCATACTCTTCACACCCATAATGATATCGTCAAAGGCAGGCGTAGGCTTGAGGCTTGCTGCGATGGTGATTACGTTGTCCCAGATCCTCCAGTTTGTGTTTGCGAATGTAGCACCACGCTTGAAGGCAGTCAACGAATCCTGAAGCAGTTGCGAAGCTGACCGGCCCAGCTCAGCAGCTCGTTTCGTGCTGACCATGTCGTCCATGTCATGGGTTTCGTCGGCGTTCAGCTTCTCCTTCCTCGTCTTGGCCTCAGCGATCACTTCGCGATACCAGCTCAAGAATGCGGTACCTAGGTTACTCCAAGTTCGAGCATCCTCACCCCCGACCTTTTCGTTGGCTGTCGCGATAGCCCTCTGGAAGGCATCTGCTGCGTCGGGGAAATGCCCGAGCATGAGCTCGATGTCCCCTAAACGGTTCCATAATTCTGGGCTCAACCTGTTCACGCCAACGGCGAGCTGGTACGCCTGGCGCGCCTTGTCCAATTCTTTGTTTTGAAGATGAAGTTCGCCTAGGGATTTCTGCGCCCGTGCAAAGCGTCTATTCGAGATCTCCCATGCTCTTGTGTAATGATTGGCGTCATTCTCCATATCCCCCAAGATACAAAACAAACGAGGAGCATTAGGAGGGGGAGGCGATCTTTCCGGGCCATAGAAGTCATTGGGTTTGATTGAATCAATATCAACATTGTCTTCATCATCAGCGTCATTGGGCGAGTCGTATGATGTTGATGATCGTTTAAATAGTCTCCATCTCACAATGGCACGGGCTTTCTCCTCTCCTCCAGCCCCACGGCCGTCTGAATCATCTGAAGCAGCAGCGCTAGCGAGGCAAAGGGCAACCTCAGGCCAGAGCCGTAGGCGTTTGAATATCTCTAGAGCCGAAACGAGTGATCCGACGGAGGTCCATGCATACGCAAGCTCTGATTCGAGATGCCACCGTGGTGGTGATGCCAACGCATTCACATATCGTAGTCGTTCCTTTGGCGTCGCGGATTCGGATGGCTTAGGAACTGGCAAGAATGATGTTGGTTTATTGGCGTTCGCCGGGGTTATTGATTCGCCGTCAGTGGTAATCTGAATTCTCGGAACATCAACAGTAGAATCTGATTGTGATGTTGCCGCTGGAGGGACATCTTGGGTGTCTACAATGACCTGGTCCGTAACAGCCTGCATCTGGAAAACGCCCCTTTCTACCGTCCGACTCCTGTGAAGTTCGATGCGCGATCTTACAAGAAGGGCTTGGGTATATATCTGCCAATTCACGGCTTTGTCTTCAATAACTCTCACCGCATATGGAAGTATTTCCTCTAACGTGAGAGAGTCGGATGGAGAGAAGGTATCTTTGAGGGTAGCCTCAGTAAGCAGTATAATCTGGTCTACCGGACTCAACTCTGGCTGGCTATCTGGTCTGATATCTTGTAGCTGAATGGGGAGTGAAGACTCGGAACTGGATGCCCCATCCGCATTGAATTGGATCTTTTCCAATAGTGTGTCATCGTTTAGTGGGAGGGCTGGTGGCGCGGCTTCTTTCACTTCCTGTTTAACAGGTTCAGGTGACAATTGCAGACTCTTCGCGAGAACTACCAACTGACTGAAACTATTCTCTTGAAACCGCGTTCTCTTTCCCAACGCGCCAGAAAGGGCGTAGGCAAACCCACTGATTCTTGTGGCATCCTTCAGTGCTTGGCGGGCTTTGGTGTCATTCCCAAGCAAGATGTGACAATTGGCTTCCTCTAACCGAAACAAGACCTGGGATTCAGGTGGCCACGCCGACTCTCCAACGGCGTCATTCGCATCACCAGTTCCGAGTAAATCAGCCTCGGTTTCAGTTAAGCTTGTGGTAATCAACTCCTCTAGGGTAGCCACATCGGTCCAACGACCACTCTTGGTGTAGAGCGAGCCAAGCCCCAGAGAAGGCTGAGTGAGCAACTTATAATGCCAAAGGTGAACCCTCCACTTCGTCCATGCGAGATGTCTTACATTTGAAGTGGATTTGGTAGTGGGCAAGATGTCACTTGTGATAAATAGGAAGCGTGCCAAACAAAAGAGCTCGATGTAGGGGATATAAGGATAAGGAGAGACACCGTCAATGTCAAGAGACCGCCGACAAAGTGATCGAAAGTTTTCTATAGTAGGCTCAGAATCAGGGGCATCCTTGGCGACCCTGGCCCCGTTGGTGATGGGTTGGGATTTCCTTGCACTTCTAAAGGCCTCAAGGAGAATGGCTTCGGCTGCTTGAGGAGTATCGAGTACGGGGCCGGTGACATTAGCTTGTAGAAAAGCGGCCAACGATGCAAATCCCAGTCTGATAGCTGCCTGAGTGAGTTCTGTTGTTGACGAAGAGTGATGGTCAGATGTGGATGCGTTTTGCTTTAAAATATCTTGGGCGAAGTAATCAATCAAGTCCCTCGACAGCGGCTCTGCTAGTATCTGATTGAGACTGCCCCCCGAAGCCTCCTTCTCTGTGCTCAAAAGAAAATCGGGCGAGAGGGATTCGGCCGACATGTTCTTATCTAGGCCTAAGATGTTGCCTGGAGATTAGAAAGCGGTTATGACGAAGGAATTATGTGATGTGAAGATGGTTCCAGTTGATCACCTAGATTTATGCACGAAGCGCATGTTCAAAGTCGCATGAAATGAAAAGATGCCCTGCGTCCAACGAAGCGAAAATAGGCCAGGGATCTGCACTTTTCACTATAGTTTCAAAGAGGTAACCCAATAGAATGATATAAACTTGTGCAGCTTGAATTTATCAAGTATCAAGCTCTATTCCATCTACCCACCTAACACCAAGTTCATGTATGCGAAAGAAAATTGCATCAGGAAATGCGACAATGGTGGGGGAGGGGCAATTCAAGGTTGGCAGTTGGCAATCGAGGGGCAGACGGCCAGCTGCCGACAGGTGGGTCGTCGGTGCTCTTACCAACTCACCAACTCACCAACTTCATGACTTAGCTACTAGGTTAAGACGTTTTATTCCCATCAGTTGAGTAGAAATGAAAGAGTCTGGGTTAGATTTCACCAGCAGGCTAACAAGTTAAAATGTGATAGAACAGGACGTGTTTCTCTGGCTAGCTAAACTCAATCTGCTACATCTGACTAGGTACTCCTTCAAGGCTGCTCGTGTCACTACATCGCTCAAAAATACCATACTTGTAAAATAAGTTCAGCCAGCACCTGGCCTATCCCATACAAGTACAGTCGGAGAGTTGGGGGTTCATTGAAAGAAATCTAGCCGTCACTTTACACCGCTTGACGAGTCACACATCATGACATAACTCGCAGCAGAGAACACGGCCGAGGTTCCAACACTAGCACCACCCATCTCAGTTGGCCTCCCTCTATTTCTTTCCCTTCTTTCGAGACGGAACCACCTTGAAGCCAGCACCTTGAATCGAGCTCGTGTCGCTGTTGCTATCTTTATGATTGCTCTTCTTCGCCACCTCGTTCCAGCCACCCGCACTGCTAGATTGTGTGTCCGTTGAGGGGCTGATGACTGGCTGCTTCTCCACCACACCCTTCTCTGCGAGTTTCTTGCGGCGGATAAACTCTTGAGCAAAATGCCGTCCATCCATCGTCTTTGAATTGGCGTAGATGGCGTCCGAGATGATTTCGGGTATGAGAGGACAAGCCATCAATGTAGACGCGAAGGTATCGACTGTAAAAATGCGTTAGTATATCCAAGTAAAGCCATGCTTCGTACTAGACAAGACCTCTATGGGAGAGTGGAGTGGCCCGACTTACTGTCCGTAACACCGGTAATGCCTCGGGATAACTGGCTATGTAGCCACTTGTTAAACTCATCCATGGCCTCTGTTCGACCACCGCCCACCGCCGAGGCTGCGCTCTTGGGTGTCGGACGGGGTGAGACGACCGGTGCGCTAGGGGCAGGCTTGAGACCCGAAGAACTGGTTGAGCGAACTTGCAATGCAGGTCCCGTGGGTGGTGCCTTGACCTTACCGCCCGCTCCGACTGTAGCCCAGCCCAAGCCGACGGCCGCAGGAGCCGCGGTATTCGCACTGGGAGTTCCAGATGTACTCGCAGCGTTGGTCTTGCTAGCCAGATCAGCATAGCGCTTAGCCCCCATCGAGGCCAACCCGCTCTGCGCCGCAAGCTGCTGGGCCTTTTGCTTGCGCGCTTCTTCCTCGCGCTGAATATCTGCCAACGTCTTCTTCTTGTCTGCTATCGCAGCCGGTGTCGATGGCGCCGGTGCGCTTCCTTTACTACCTGCTACGGGTTTGATCCAAGGGCTGCTCACCGGTCCTGCACTGACGGGAGACGCCGTACCCCAAGTGCTCGAGGTGGGTAGACCCGGCGCAGCTACGACTGCTCTCTCACGCTCGCGCTCACGCGCCGCTTCCTGCTCAAGCGTGACACGTCGTGCTTGTGCTGCCGCCTCCTCGGCCTTGGCAGCCTTCACAGCTTCGGCTTGTTGGATCTCCTTGAGACTCGGCCCCTTGTGCGATTCTACGCCTCCATCTTTGGCCCACGGAGCGAGGGGAGGAAGCTGTGTTGATGTGGCAGAGCTGACGTCTGGAGTACCAGATCGAGAGCTATTTGCGTATTGCTCAGGCAAGTTAGACCGAATGCGCTGAGGGGCAGGTGCAGGAAGAGGAGTACCCGACGGTGGCGGTGGGAATGGCATGGGTAGTCCGCTAAGTTTTGCCGCTGCGGCCGCTGCTTGGGCCTGCTGATATTCCTTGAATTCTTTGCTTGACACGGCTGACTCCTTCTTTTGGGCTTGCTTTATATTCTCTGACTCGTTCGATCGCTCTGGTGTGTGTGACTGCTCGGAAGTCTGAGCCTGGGAAGGCACAGTTTCCTCTATAGTTCGTCGTTGGGTCTGCGTGAAAGTGTGCTCCATTGTCTCGGCTTCGTGTTGCGCACGAAGTTGTTCGAATTCCTGGAGTCTCTCGCGGAACCCTTCACTGTCTTCGACGAGTTCGCTCGTCGCAGGTAACTGGTTGTTGTTGCTGGACTCCGGAGAAGGCGCTCCGATAGGTTGTTGAGGGACGTTCCCGCCTAACGCCCCCGTGGTGTGTATGCTAGCCAGCACCTGGCGCTCGGCACCGGTCAGGTGGGTGAGCTCGTCCTCGCGAAATACATCGAGGCCTGGACCGGAGTTAACGTGCGCGGCGGGTTGACGTGCGACTAGCGAATCGAAAAAAGACCCCCTGTTCCGATAGGACCGATGGGAGCCTGGGGCGGCGCCGCGATAGGCGACGTCATGCTTCCAAAGCTTGGTTGGCTATGCAAGCTGTGAGCGCTGGAATGGTGATTCAAGCCGGGAACACCTTGCATCGGCATCCTACCCATTGCCTGCTGACTCGACATGAATTCGCGCTGACGAGCCATGAGATACTGCTCTTCTTGTTTGCGTCTCTCCAGGTTATTTTGTTCTTCAGCAGTCAATGTTCGACCGAAGCTAGGGAAGGCGCCAACGAGGGGAGGCTGAATGACGCCGCTGGCATTAGGGGAGAACGGACCACCGGGCGCTGGAGGTCCATGAGGAATGCCAATCTGAGGCACTAAGAACGGCTCACGGGAGTTGCCAATGCGCCTGATGAGCTGTCCAAGTGGTTCGAACTCGACATCCTCCAATTTCTTGACTCGCAAATCCGGCGTAAAAAAGTTGGCTTTATACCAGTCATTCATTTCCAAGCCAGTGAAGGGGCCTTGCACGCTGCCCTGCGGATCAAGGTAGGTCCAGCGCATGCGATCAGGCATCACCATAGTGCGTGCCTGAGCTGAGGGGGGTTCGGAGGATGGGATGGCACCGTAGCCGGGAGTATTAGCCGTGGCTGTAAAGCCTTGACCTTGCGCAGTGGTAATACCGCCATGAAGGGCCGGGTCTGTCACTGCTGGTGTACGATTTCCCTCCGCGTGAGTGTTGAACATGTTCGCAAAAACTCCTCTGCCAGCTCGCATGGGGCTCTCTGCCTCTCGCCCGTGGTCGTTGAGGGGGTTACGCCCAATTGCACCCAGAGGGTTGGGTTGGCGGAGATCAGGTATAGAATCGCTTAGGTTTTCATTATCATGCGACTGCATCTGCGCTTGCATGGCGGCAGGAAATAAAGAACCCAATTTACTGCCGCGGCTGAAGGATCCAGATCCACCCAGACCTGTAGTCGTCCCAGGACCAAAAACACCCCCAAGGTTGCCGAGACCAGGTGACTGCATGTCGCCCATCCCACCGAATAAGGAGCCACCAAAGGGTGCGAACGGGGCCCTCTCACGGTCTGGAGTGCTAGAAGATGGCCATCCTGATAGATTTCCCAGGGATGGGTAACCCTTAGCACCGACGCTAGACGTTTGGCTGCGGTCACTTCCATCGAACGCATTATGTGGGAAGGCTCGCGGCATCCCAGCCCCATAGTTGGAGGGGGGTTCGCCGCCGCCAAACCCGTGGTGGAGTTTGTCCGGATTCTCGTCATGCTCGCCTCGCTCCCCGGGGGGGCTTCGGTAAGGGTTCGTCTCAGAAGGACTCAACGGGGTAGGTTCATGCTCCCCATGTCCGCCAAGGTGGAGACCAGACATACCGAAATCTCCGGCGGATCCTTTGATCGGTGTATCATATGGTTGTGCATGAAGCTGGGCATGAGACATAGGAGGACTCGTATCTTGAGCACCCCCCAGCACAGCACTTCCAGAGAGAGTCTCATCGCCAAATGGGTCTGTATCAGTTCGAGGTCGAGAACGCCAAGACCGGTTCGGATCGACAGGAGCAGAACCATCACCGAGCTTGTCGGACGAGTCTCTTGGGATTAAATGAGCCAAACGGCTCTCGCCTCGTGGGTTGCCAGGACGCCTCTCCCCTATAGTAGAGCCGGGTAGCGCAAAGTTCCCAAAGCTGCCAAGCCCGGACAACCCACCCGCCGAAGACGTTTGCCACGGCGACGGGCCACCGAAAGGCGTCGTGCTAGCGGCTGTATTGATACGGGAGACACCAGCAGCCGACGTAGACTTGGTTGCAGCGAGTTCTTCAGGCTCTTCAAACACCGAGTCCTTCGCATCAGTATTCTTCCGGTCCAGCCAGAGTGAACCGTTGTCTCGTGAAGGACGATTGGTAGATACGGGTGAGTTCAGTCCGCCACCCCCGGAAAATGGATTCGTGTCGGCGGTTTCGCGTCGTCGTGTTCCTGGACGTGAGGTGGATGAGGGTAAAGGCGTGACTTGGGAGACCGAGGTCTTTCTTCCATTCATGCCTCCTCCCGGATGAGTCCCTTCCTTATTCTGGACCGGGGGTTTCATGGTGGAGTTGACATCTAAGAAAAGCTAGAATCACACCAGGTTAGCTTTTTAGACCCAGAATTCAAAGACATAGACTCGACGATAAGGCCAAACCCACCTCTTTTTCATCAGTAGTCATATCCTGCAAGCCTATGGCCTTTGTAGATCCCGTCGCGTCCCAGCACATGTCGGGCTCTTGGGGAAGCACATGTGATTCGGTAGGTTTGCCCCATCCACGAGATGATGCACCATTGGCATGGCCAGGGTTCCAACCGGACATGAACAAGGTGGAAACATCAGGCTGTTGGGCCCGCGGGTCGTGTTGCATGTTGTTTAGAATAGATAGCATGTCCTCTCGGGTGTATCTTGGAGGTGTAGCATTCTCGACAACTGTAGAGCCGACAGGCATGGCAGCGAGAATGGCAGGGTCGTCCGTGGGGGCGATGGATTCTGAAGGGTTCGGCTGGTTGAAGGCTTGACTAGAAGGCGTCGTCGATGTTCGGCGGAGGGTGAGAGTGCCATTCATCGTACGTGCCGGGCGAGACCTAAACGATCCATCACGTTAGCGAGAAGTAACGCCGAGAGGTGTGATCTTAGAGACGGCTGCAGGTGCGCCCAATTGCCACGCGATGATTCGCAGAGGAAGAGTGAGTGCAGATACAAGGGCCCGTGCCTGTCGGCCAATAGTAACTTGAGCACGGTAGCATAGCATCGAGCTCGCCAGGAATGTCACCACATATACAGTGCAGAAGGACCACGGGCACGAGCACGAGAGAGACGAATTTTGGGGAGCATGCGAATCCATGTAGGCAAACGACGGAGGTGCAAAAAAATGAAGAAATCTATGGCAATCCATAGCACATACCACTCTCCGCTCGTGTTTCCACGGCTGTCTCCTCTCGCACCTGATCTTACATCGCGGTTTGAGTTCTGTCCCGCAGCGGCAGACGCGAAGCTGGAAGGAAGATTTGAAGGCATCATGACTAAAGACTAAGACTGCAAACGAGGCGGTCTTACGGTAGTACACAAGTACAGATACACGCAGAACGGCCTGTGGGATTCCGAATTTTGTCTTCTTTCGAAGCTTTAGAGACAATCGAAGAAATCGAGGAGCTGTAGGGAGTGACGGACGAGGGGGTGTGCACAAGGGCGTGGTCGTCTCAACAAGCAAAAGCGGTGGGATGGCTGGCAGGCTTGCGAGTGTGCGGTGGGAAAATATGACTGCTGGTGCTTTGCGTTACGTGGTCGACGTTGTTGCTGGCAGCAGCGAGGACAGGATAGATGGCGAAGGCGTCGGTGGTTGAGCCGAGACCTCTGTGCATAACAGGGGTGACGATGTTTCTCGAAGGATGTTCACGTCGATTGGCCGGGTAGCGGATGGCGTATGGCGGATGGCGATACGGTGTAGCTGTAAGCTGATACTGTCGTATGCCGTCGTCGTTGCGGTGGCGGCGGCGAGCGGCGGCGATGACGGGTTGACGGGTTGGTTGTATGTACGTGGTTGGTGGTTGGTTGGGTGGTGGATGGTGGTTCAGTCTGAGTCGTCGCTGGAACAACTTCCTAAATGGATGTTAATTTTTTGGCGAGTCGAAATTTCATCCTAAGTTAGCGTAGATGGACTGGACAGACCTCAGGCAGGCAGGGCAGGCAGGCAGGGCAGGCAGGGCATGCTAGGTATCGAAGCCTATTGGGTGTTGGGACATCCGCTCCGGGCTAGATAGATACTATAGCACCACTGAACCTTTCGATTCGACAGCTGTGACTCCCGCCTCAGTACAGGCGGGCACGGGCCACAATATGATCATCTATTGGGACTAGTGGCCTGATGGCACCTGGGGGACCAGCCAGGGTACCTAATGCGCCAACTGCTGGTCCACCTATATAAGCCATGGCAAAACACTACAAAAGGGACCTCCGAGATGTCCATGCCCGAGGTACTTATATCCATACATAACGCCATAGCTACGTTAGCATTAGGTACTCAAAAGATATATATCAATTTTAGTTTATTTTATAAACTTGATCATTAGTATGTTATTTTAATACCGTAGATTAATGTTATAGCCATATGTTTGTCTGTTCAATTCAATCGCAAGCTAAGTGAAGTTTAAGGTCATGACTTTATATCATCTATGCAAGTGATCTCTTGTAGTTCTTTCTCATGGCCCTTGTAGGTCCCAGGTTGCTGGAATGTCTGCCGGTGGCACAGAGCTTTACCGCCTGACTGGCCCGGTGCTTCTCCCCCAGGGCAGGGCTAGGTACCTAGGTATATACCCATCCTTTCGCTTTCAGTGAACGCTAAGCTGAAATAGTCGCCACCTCATCATTTGCAAAACATGACCAAATAATTTAGTTTGAAGCTCTTTTGACGCTGCAGATACCAACAAAGAACTCAGCTACGTCATACCTACCGAGATATTAAGGTACGCATCGTACCCATCAGTAGTTAGGAGTGTGAAATGAGCGGTGCAAGTAGTAGTATGATCGAATGAACCTGAATTACACCCACGTATACTCTGTATCTAGAATCTACAGTACCAGACAGAAGGGAGGTAGGTACTCATCATATACCATGACTCACTCACTGCGAACATATGTCCCTCATACTCAAATGCCATCTATCCCCTCCGTAACATCAGACTTACATACAGTATCCCACGTTATCTCAGCGAAGCTACATAAATTCCAACTCGTCATCTAAAATGCGTGAGAGATTACCTAGGTAGCCTAAAGTAAACCACAAGTGCGCAATACCGAACAAAATTACGATGTACGGGGCACAATACCTAACCTGCCTGAGTACCTTAGGTAATCCTATCTCTACAGCAATGACACCACGCCCGCCTTGGACGTCAAGCGGGGACAGCGGACGATAGGTACTTGCAGGAATCTGGCAATGTTTCGGCCCATTTCGTGAGTCCGTGATCGCACTCACTTAGCAATGCTCTCCATGTTGTCGAGCTGCTGCTTGTTAGGAAGTAGGTAGCAAGCATCATGGTACTATTAGTCAGCCTAAAAGCCCGAAGAGCCTGGTCATTAAAATGAGATTTCCAAACAAGACATTTATTTCAACGACCTAACTCATAGACTCCAAACCAGCGCAAGTGCTAATAATAAGCATACCAATATAAATTTCAAATGCGAAATAAAATCTATCAATATTCCACTTAAGATAAAAGGTAAAGTCTAGTTATACATAAGTAATAAACATAAAACAGCAACGCCTCCCAAGCCCAAGCCCAAGCCGAAGCCGACACCGACCGGTACCAAAGGCATCGATCAACAAGAAGAAGCAAAACAAGAAAAAATCCCCAACACACGGCTCAAAACCCCCACTGCTTACACCAATGCTGCATCAAAGCAGGCGTGACAGCCTCAGCAGCGCGCATGGACGGGCTACGCAGCTGCGTAAGCGTCATGTCGAAGACGACGGGACTATGTCCCTCCTCGCCAGCCGCCGCCATGCCGCGATACGAGTCGAGCAGCTTGACGCCGGGGTTTTTCTCGAGGGTGTGCAGGTCGCCGTCCTGGCTAGCCTCGAGCCTATCCAGCCAGTCGTCGAAGGAGACGAGCTCGCGGATGCGGTCCGTCCCGTAGAACTCCTGCACCGCGGGCGCCAGGAGGCCCCAAGTCGTCGCCTCGGGGTTCACGCCGTGGTAGTACCCGGAGATGTCGTCGGCGGCGGGCAAGCGCTGCGCCACGCCCGCGACGTCGAGGACGAGTCCCGCGATGCCCTCGACGGGCGTCCAGTCGACGCGCTCCATCGCGCCCAGGTTGCGGGGTAGGGCCCCGAGGTGCAGGCTGCTCGCGATGATCGAGGGGAGCCACTCCTGCTTGTTCCAGAAGCCCGCCTCGCCCGCGGGTCCGGCGATCTGGCCGACGCGGATGACGGCCGCGGGGAAGTCGCCGCCGGACCGCGCCACGTCTTCGAGGATCAGGCCTCCCGCCATCTTGCTGCCGCCCGTACCCGAGCGAGGGCAGGGTGAAGTCCTCGAGGCGCTTCTCGGGAAGCTTGCCTGCGTTGTCGGTGTCCCAGCGGTCGCCCGTGCCGATCGACGAGATGAAGACGACGGCGACGCGCTTCGCTGCCTGCGCCGCGAAGTCGGCGACGTTGCGCACGCTGCGGATATGCGGCTCGAACGACTCGACGGGGATGTTGAAGTTGACGGGCCACGCGTTGTGGATGAAGCGGTCTGCCGTCTGCAGGAGTTCGTTGTAGTCGTCCCGCGAGAGTCCGAAGTCGGACCGCGACATGTCGACGTGCAGAAACTTCGTCTTCGACTCGTAGTCTGTCACTAGGCCGCGGTCTGCCATTAGGCTCGCCTGCCGCTTCTTGCCGCCGTCTTCGGTCCGGTTAAGGCAGACGACCCTCTTCACGGCCGGGTTTCTGAGCATCTGGCCGAGCATGAAGGACCCTAGCGTACCTGTGGTGCCCGTAATGAGGACCACCTGCCCGTCGTCCGAGGGGTTGGGACGGCCTGGCTTCGCCTTGGGGGGGTTGCTGATGTATTTCTGCCACAGCGCCTTGGTCGATTCGACCTGCTGCGTGTCGTCATCCGCCGTCGAGACGCCGCCGTCCTTGATAAGAGAAAGTAGGTACCTAGCTAGCTTTTCGGGCGTGGGATTACCATAGATGACGCGTGTTGCGACAGTGTCGGCATCGATATGGTGGCCCGCGGACTCCAGCCCTGCTCGGAGGAGGCGAGATGCACTGATCACTTGCATGCTGTCGACCTATTGATTTCAAGTTAGCTAATTTAACTCCTCTCGAATGGCTCTGTGGAGGCTTACACCGGACGAGAAGAAATCAGCGTCTGGCTGGAGCTCATGTTGAATCCCCAGTCGAGCCCTGAACAGGTTCTGAATCGACTCGGCCAAAGCTCCCTCAGAACTGAGGTCTAGCTGAGGCACATCTCCATCGGAGACCTGCTCAACCTTCTTGTATAACTCTTCGATTTCGTTCTTATACAACTTTATCGTGCCCGACCTTTGGATTGTACCCTTGCCAGCCCGAGGGAAAGGTTTCTCCGGCGAGGATAGCATGATGAAATCTCGTCCGATCTGGCCGTGGGCGACCGTCTGCTTGTTTGCGGTAACGACTAGCGACCATACTCTGTCGATCAATTCCTGGGCCTCGACCTCGTCCTTGGGGTGTGCAACGGGTTCTAGGATCAAGATGGGTTGAAATCGTCCTTGTCCGGCTACAATCGCACCATTGATCTCGGCGTGGTCGGAGACTATCGACTCTATTGTTACGGGGTTTAACTTTTCACCGTTGGAGAAGACGATGATATCTGGCGGAAAGTTAGTAATTGACATCTCATAGGCTGAGTGGTGTCATATCGGAGACCCGATAGAATTAGGCATGCTCAGGCCTTGTTTCCAAACCGAACATCGACGCGTAACCTAAAATAATAGCAGGAGAGTAAAAGGACGAATAACTCACCATCCGAACGACCATAGTAACGCCAATGGTCTGGCAAAGTGGGATGCGGCTTATACAGGTCCTTTGTGTCGTACTCGTCCAACTCTGGGAAGGTATAGAAGAAACCCTGGATGCCCGGATGTTTACCCTGGCGGACAGAGACCAGCCGGTAAACATCATCTTCGCCCTCTGCTTTCCGCCAATCGGCTCCAAAGTCTTCCGAGTTGATAATAACTTCAACATTCAATGTCAGTAAGGTATTTCCTAAGAGATATCATAGAAGCTAGTGTCCAGTAGCCTAGACAAGACAGAGGATGTCATATGTGCAACTTACACCATTGCCATAGTTTAGGATCGGTTTGCAGATAGATAGGGAAAGGGAGAAATCTGCGACATCTCGTCAGCGACTATCCCAACGAACAAATAAGCAAACCCGGCTTCGCCGTCCTTACTCTGTGGCAGAGATCACGTTGTTGAGATGGATCCCTTTCTCGGCCAATCGATTTCCAGCCTCTGTAGCGAGATTCCCTGGTGGTGCGTTAGCGCCAGGCTTGCCATATGATCTGAGGACTGGGTATGGGAGACCTACCTCCGGCAAAGGAGACCAGGTTTAATTTTTTCAAAGGTTCAATGTATCGATCGCTCTGGCTCATGTCCTCGAGAAGTGCAGGTCTATAGTAACGTCCAGGATTAGCGGGGCGCCTGTTATAGAATAGGACATGAATTCCGTAACGATTCCAGCTTTGAGTACATACGGAAGCACGATCCCTTCGACATCGACTTGATCCAGACATTCAAGTATAGACTCTGCTGAAAGAGGACGATCCGGTAGGCTCAGTGCTACCGGGGTCTCATAGTACAAAGCAACAACCAGGAAAGAATACAACGCGGCGGCGTGAAACAGGGGCACTAGACTTGTCAACAAGAACTGGCTACGTTATAAGCGGCTGGGAGCAACGGGCCAGACCTACTTGGTATGAAATTCCGCTTTGAGTTCTCCGCGAATGCCCGGATGAATATCTTTCGGCCCTTCCAGTACGGTCTCTCGTTATATTGGTCGCCGATGGCCAGCATGCCCTGGCGGACGATGATGGGCTTGGGGATGCCGGTCGAGCCGCTGGTGTGAAGCACGCAGAGCGGGTCCCATTCTGCCTCCTCAAAGGTCTTGTTGTACGGGAATGGCTCTACCTCCTCTTCGAGGAACCAGCTCTCGAGAGGGCCGACCTCGATAGCCTGCATATCTCGCTCCTGCAGCCACGGTTGCACCACATTACGGTGCGATTTCGGAAAGCAGATGATGTGGCAGTCCGTCTTGTCAAACAGACTTAGCTGTCCTTCCTGGGAATTGCGGGGCGAGATGTAGAGAGCCTCAAGTCCCGGTTAGAATCCAGTCTCTTGAGGATTTCTGGGATATAATATCTCACCTTATATCCGGCCTTCACGGCAGCCAGCACTAGCACGACATAGCGGGCATCGTTGGGCCCGATGTACGCTATTGTGGGAAAGGTGTTCACGGTCGGGACACCACAGTTGGCAATGATCCTCCGGGCCACATGGTTGATGGAGTTGGCGTATTGCTCGAATGTCACTGGCTTCCAACCGTCTTTTGGGTCAGTGCTGCGGGGGACAGAGAAACATTCACGCTCAGGCTGTATGGCGGCGACATCGTCGACTACTTGGGGGAACAGACGACGACCATACTCCCTCT
Organism: Xylaria polymorpha; assembly: GCA_003426235.1. NCBI lineage: Eukaryota > Fungi > Ascomycota > Sordariomycetes > Xylariales > Xylariaceae > Xylaria > Xylaria polymorpha. Next base: position 16,723 of record NQIM01000581.1, read on the forward strand.
TTACACGGCCGTCCACAGCTCCCTTTGCGTTTCCGTTAGTGATAGCCATGAGAGTGTTTAGTTCGTTGTAGAAGAATATCAGATGAATCAATGAATTTAGTTAAAGTGCAATGGTTATTTTTCTCGAAACTGTAAGATATATAGATTGGCAGAAGGGTTATCCAGCCGTTGGAATTGTTGTATGGGTTGATGTCGAGGAAAGTTCTTTGAGATGTTCCTACATCTCGCCTTGCTCTTATTTATACCCAACATCTCAACCCCGACATTTTTTTGATTATATGAACCATGATATCTACGGCGTCGGCCGAGAACAGTGCAACACGCGAAAGTAATTAATTCGGGTCGTATAAAATGCAAGCAGCGTTGCAGTCCCCGCGGCCAACAATGCCGAGTAGCGAAGGAGGTGATATCATAGTTTTCCTACTAAGTTCGCGCCAGTCTCAACGGCGCAAAGCCAGTTGCAGGGTCGTGGTCGCCATGCGGTAGACGCATTGCGTGTGACACGACGGGGTAGGTAGGTAGATAGATAGATATGTACTGTATGTATGTAGGTAGGTATGTAGTATTATTACCGGATAATGGCCGGTGAGCCGTGACAGGCGGGTTACTGCAGGGGAAACAGGAGGGGGGGATCAGGCTCCTTTTCGAGCTGGGAATAAAATGTAAAATAACTTACCTACCTTGCCTCCATAGGTACATAGCTCTCCATATTTCCAGGCTCCAGGGCTGTATGCAGACTATATGCTGTATGCTGTAGTACACTACTGTACCGGTATGTCAGAAGGAAGGCTGACGTGGGCCACCACTAAGCACAACAAATAACAAATTGGCTGGCACGGCGTCCCACCACTTCTGCAGTCTTCGGCCGCCACTCGCGTGCCGAGCACATGGCGATAAAAGCGGCCGAAAACAACAGAGATTACAGGCAAGATAGCTTAAAGAAGTAAGTAGGGTGCTGCTGGATAGAGCGGGTTTGTCGCCCACTCAAAAGTTAAATTTCGGAAAGAGACAGCGGCAGCTAGTAGGTAGGTAGTGTAAGTAGTTTAGGTAGGTAGGTAGTTGAGTGGTGGCGGTTGCGGGAACAGCCTTCCAAATGTTGTAAATACTTAGTATACTACCTACCTACTACCTAGGTAACCTAGACTACTACCTACCTATACCTTTAATGGGGCGCCTCGGCTCCTTCCCCCCCCCTCCCCACCTTCCCTCACCTCCGCTATAAGAGCCTAGTAGCGTAGGTAACCTTACCTACCTACTTAGAGGTACCCTTCATCTACCGATGTACCTAACCTGATCTGCGTGGTTTTTCGGTAGTAGGTAGTTGTCAATTGGATGGATTTCGGCCAGTGTTAGTCGATGTCAGTCAATGTCAGCCAGCGCAATGCCGCCGTTACTAAGTTTTGTGCGCTCCTCCATTATGAATAGAACAAAACGTTGAAATGTGCAGATTTCCTCGATGTTGTGCTTAGTACCTCCCACCTTCCCTCTGCAGCACATATACGGTGCTCCCTGGTCTAATCCTCGATCAAATCAATCAACTGTGCCGCGTACCAACGTGCTCGATATGACCAGGGATATGACCACGTGCGAGATGATCTTGGTGTTATTCCCGAATACATGCATGCATCTGGATGCCTGCCTACTTGGTAAGTAATTACTGTTTTTGCTAATCGCGATAGGCGCCTCACCTGCAATTGGAAACGCCAGGTCTGCGGCCTGCCAGATGTTGCAGGAGATTACTTAAGTACCTACCTAACCTAAGTACTTACATAAGTAGTGTGGCGTGGAGAAGTGGCTAGGTAGTTGTGTGGCTCAGGGAGTAGGTGGGGACCGCTGACGCTTGACACATACAAAACCCCTGTAGATTGGGAACCAGGATCTAGATCCTTCTTTCTGAATACACTCAGATTTACGACCCGTGTGCTTTTACCGGTAGTGCTATCAGTAACCTTACTTAGGTAAGTAAGGTTAGATAAGCTGCATACCTAAGGTACTAATCGAACGGGGCCACAGCACACTTTATGAAGCTTGAAATGACTTCACCGCTTATGCACGTCGTGACTCTCTTCAGTATGTTGTCCTTAACTCCTGTCCTTAACTCCTATTATAGCTCCTATATTACAGTAGCTCCTGTTCTAGCTCCTGTTCTAACTCCTGTTCTAACTCCTGTTCAAACTCCTGTTCACACTCCTTGGCAATTCATACAATGAGCGGGTTTTACCGGACTTACAACTTACAACGCCGGCTCATGCATATATGATTGCCAATCGTGAGAAATGATCTGAGCAAAGAGCCAAGTCAAGCTCTATAAAAGGCTGAAGAGATGTAGCTATTATATCGCCCGTCTCTTCCATCATAGCCAACACCATCTCTCCATCATCACTCTCACGACACGCATATCTGACTCTCCCGCACCAAAAAGAACCCAATATGTCCCGCTACGCCGACGCTCACAAGAACACCTCTGGGGCCGGAGATGCCCGCCCGACCGCCCTGCAAATCATCAAGGATGAAGAGCTTGAGGGGAACTTGAAGGACAAGGTGTTCCTCGTCACTGGCGCATCCTCAGGTATAGGCATTGAGACGGGCCGTGCTCTGGCAGCCACCGGTGCCAAGGTCTTCCTCACCGCCCGCTCCGTGGAGAAGGGCCAGGAAGCCTGTGCATCGTTTCTCGAACCCGGACGCGTCGAGTTTCTGGAGCTCGACACGACTAGCCTCGCATCTGTCCGTTCTGCAGCGGCCACCTTCCTGCAGAAGTCCCCCACGCTAAATGTCTTGGTCTGCAACGCTGGCGTCATGCAGATCCCCACCCGCGAGGAGACTGCCGATGGCTTCGAGAAGCAGCTTGGCACGAACTACCTCGGCCACTATCTCCTATTCGACCTGCTGAAAGACGCCCTGCTCAAAGGGTCAACCCCCGAGTTTAACTCGCGACTCGTGAACGTCTCGAGCTCCGGCCACCACATGTCCGAGATCGTCTTTGACGACTTCCAACTCAAAAACCCTGGTGCGTATAGTCCATGGGCTGGATACGGACAGAGCAAACTCGCACAGATATACATGGCAAACTACGTCGACCGCAACTTCGGGCCCCGCGGTCTGCATGCGCTCAGTCTGATGCCCGGCGGCATTATGACCAACCTTCAGAAATACGTCCCCGACGACGTAAAGAAGGGCTGGCACGAGTCAGAGGAGACTGTGAACTTCCTCAAGAGCACCGAGCAGGGCGCCGCCACCACTATCGTCGCTGCCGTTAGCAAAGAGTGGGAAGGGAAAGGCGGAAAGTACCTCGAGGACTGCAGGGCCGCTACGTTCGAGCCAATAGTCGTCCCCTTGTTGGGTGTGAAGCGGTATGCATATGATGAGGAGAAGGAGAACAGGCTGTGGGAGCTCACACGACAGACGCTGGGCCTTTCGTGATGAAAATATGCCCGAGAGCCGGCTTGCGAAAGCCCTCTGAATTATATTCTTCTCCTACTAGGGCGCTTTTCGTCTTACTCGCTACTATTATTCCTCCCAAATTAGAATTTCGTATATATAAAAAAGGATAGAGAATGCCACATTTTACATGGAGTTTGAAATTATCCAAGTACTATACTTTATATGCAGTATTCACAAAATACAATCCTTTTTATGTGGAAAAGTTGACCGTGATGATAGGACATGCATAGCACGGTGAAATCGTCTACCTATGGATACGCAATCAGCCCTAAAACATTGACATGTTGCTGCTAAGGTTGACTGAGTCGGATTAGAGAGCTGGAAGGGCAGAAGAGCCCTCGAGAGACACCTAGGTAGGGTGTTACCTGAGGGCCAAATGATGTTCTATTAAGTAAGCGGTATCATTGACTCACATCAATGGCCGTGTACTAATTACACTAAACGAACAGTTCGTAGACCAAGAGTCTCAAAGATTCTCTCATACTGGCCACTCAGATCCAGCGTTGCCCACGGCTCACCTCGACCCCCTTCAGCATCTTGTCCAGCTGGGGCTGCGTCGGCTGATAATTATTTGCAATTGAACTCATCACTGATGCAGCGCGCTTCATTCTCCATCATGCCATGCACATAGCATCGCCAAGGAGTTCAAAATACGGATCCAGTTGCCCCTGCGCTGGTTTCTGGCCCTGTTTTTGGGGTGGTGAGTGGCAGTCGACGTAGAACCACTGCGAGCTGGTAGAACTGAAAGATGCCGATCTCGTCGCTAACCTGGACCATTCGGGGCACTAGGCAGAAATACCCGTGCTTGGTAACGGTGAGTCGGAATGTCTTCTTCACGGCGCCGGAGGATTCGAAGGAATTAATTATTCATCGCCCGAGTTTTCGCGTTTGGGTCCCAATATCTTGGGCACTGAATGATATTATTAGTCATAAAGAAGATGACGAAATTTCCAAAACGACAATCCCCGATGTCTTGCACTTCTTACTGAAAAGGGGCGACGACGAAGGGCACACACTTACACCCTGCTCATACCATTTAAACCATTCATCCCAATGCGTCTCGATGTAATCAGAGCGCACAATCTCTTGCTGAGCGTCACACGGCATGATAAGTGTCAACTTGTATAATTACATCCAAGTTCGCATCGCCGTTGATATACCTCGGCACCCGCAAGCTCCCAACGTAAGTCGATATCCTTTCTGATACTCTCGACAATCGGCGCAATAATTATTCGTCTCAAACCCCGGGTTTCGTTTGTCAACAAAATCACGCAACATATACGATCTCGTCAGACATCAAAGGATCGAAAGGACGCAAAGCTCTGCAGTAAGTAAGGATTTCTTCGCGCCTTTGAAGTCTCTCAAGTCGTCCGACAGCGGGAACTGCCTCCTCCTGCCCTTGGGAAGTTGGGAAGGTTACCTTACTGCCTGACGACTTTAGCGCAGAAATAAGTGCAGGACGACTACGCCCGCCAGCCTGCCACGGTGTCGCGCTGGATATTATGTACTTGCTCTCTTCTTTGTATCTATAGTCCGTCCGGGGTCGACGAGGGGAGGGCTATGTCAGCTTCCTGCCGGACTCGGCCTGCGTTTTTTTTCAAGAACCTCAGCGCATCTACATCGATAAAGCGCCGGGCAACGTCGGTGTACTAGATTATGCAATATTCAACACTTGGTTTACAGGGGTTTGCTGACTTAATTATTACAAAGATGCAGCGGTCCGGCCCTCTCCTCGTAGGTAGCCGCTGCGCATTTGCTTTTCTATCGACATCTTAATCCTATTAGAATACTGTATAAAAAAACCAAAATATTTAAACTTTATATGAAAAAAGGCAATAATTTCAAAAAGAATTTAGCCCTGGCTGGATTCGAACCAGCGTCGCGGATTATAGACGATATCATACGCTAGGCTTGACCACTACCCCACAGAGCAGCTAGTACTGCTGCTTTAATCCATTTATATTCTTCGCTGGTGTCCTAGGTACTCTACAAACTCAAATTGAAATGACTGTCACGCGGGAGCGTACAATTAAAAAAATTCTGTATAGCGCTAAGCAAGTTGTCACTAAAATGGAAACCTTACCATTCCTAAGGTCAGGTGCTTTCATTTTAATACAGTGAAAATCAAAATGCTTCGCATTTTAATTTTAGGCATTCAGCCATTCATTGCAGACTTCGTCTAGACCAACAGGAAGCCATCGCACTTTTATAGAGTTTTGGGGGGTCTGGTATTAACTTCTCAAGCTTGACCTTCCCTTTTTGAAATTGGGAGGGTGGTTCGGTAAGCTTTCCAATAACAAGTGGAATTGAACCAGTGCATAACTAGGTAACTTCATTAAAATCCAATTGGCGGTGAATGTGGTAATGGCCCTCCACGACAGGTCCCTTGCAGTGGCTAAGTCCATAGATTAGATTAGCCTTTTGGATCTACGGTAGAGCCTTGCCGCTCAGCCTGCCTCAATCTACATCACACTTACAGACTTAATAGTTCCTCGCTACCCTTAGTAATCTGGTATGTAAATATGAACTCGAGGTTTATAGTTGTCACACGTAATTATACTCACCCAAGGTTTTGGTATACCCGATATTATCATGTAAATAATCGCATACGCGGCAAGTGGCAGGTTCAGTGCGGGTAAAATCAGATCAGATCGGAAGAACTGATCTGATCCTACCCGAGTCTCTGAGACAGTCCATTATCGCGGGCCGCGCAGTCGGAGATTTGGGTGAGGCTATTCAGGCATAAAAGACTGCAGTTCGCCCGCCCTATAAAAGGGACGCCAGAGATCTATATGGCCCCCCTTGGCTGGGGCATTGAAGATTATTACTCAATATGAATATCCCTACAAGCCCTTGAACACAAGGTCTTG